>RJWT010011399.1:0-23341 GCA_004365215.1 Cuniculus paca
AGATGCGCATCATTGTGTGATTCTGTTGCTATGCAAACATGAGAGCCTACACTAATACAAACCCAAGAGGCCCTGCTGTCACTATGCAATAAAATCCTACTGGACCAGCATGGTAAACGATGTCCAAAGTTGGCCCAGACCTTATTATGTGGCACATGACTGTGTAGGAAAAAAATGATACTGCATGTGGGGTTCAGTGCACAGTGGTTTCAGGCATCAGTGAGGGGTCTTGGAGCAGAAGACCCCACCCCAAGGATTGAGACTTGACTACTGTAGCTAAACAGAAGAATCTCTGGTTATGAGGATAATCTTGGAATTCCCCACACCTAGAGGCCGACAGTCATTGAGAAGCCACCGAAAGCACATCTCTTGCCTGAGTTGACGGCTTCCTACCTTCTAAGTCATGTGTGAGAAAGCCCGAGTGTCCCTTCAGGGCAGTGTCCTCCCTCCTGCCTCAGCTTAGCCACTATGGGGCTAGGCCAGGACTCAGGACTCCCACTGTGGCCCTGCCTGGGGCCTGCATGAGTGACCTCGCCTATGCAGGGAATCTTCCTCTGCATGTAAGATAAGATCTGTTCCCAGGGACTGTGAGATAGCACCTTCCTACTCCCCAGTCAACATCCCCTGCTCTCTACTTTCACTTCCCTCGCCCCTTGCTTGAGGTTTCGTTGTCCCTCTATCAAACAGCACTGCCCATCCTGTCCTCTTCCCTAGACTTTTTGGCCCCTCCAGGACCCTATAGTCCATGATGGCTTCTCTCTCTGGACCTTTCTCAGCAGAAAACCCACACCACCTACTACCTTTCTCACATGTCTCGTCTTAGGAGTCCACTTAATCAAGCACCACTGGCTATAGTCTTCTATTTTGGGCTAATTTTTTCCTAATTCTTTCATGCTGGAAATGAAATCTCCTCCTAAACACTGGCTGTTTGAAGGTAGAAGCTGTGTCCAAGATCTCTCTTTTTAAAAAAAAAAATACCTTAAAAGGTGTTTGGCACTGTGTTTGTCCCATTGTACCAGCTCAACGGTGCTGAATTGATTGTAACTAATTCTCATCCCTCAATCAGAAGGAAATTGATTTGATCATGTTGCTTTTCTGCACTGCCCTTAGGCAGGGAATTGCAACACTGACAAGCTGACAGGTTCCCAAAGAGTCTGGACTTGCTTTAAATTAATCAACAAGTCAAGCGCATTTCAGAGAAGTCACCGAGAGGAAAGCACTGCAGGGGAGACAAAGGAACTCAAAGTGTGGGCTTGTCTTTGCCCAAGGAAGCTGACAGGAAGCAGGAGCGATAAGCCCCGAGCATTCCCAGTGAAGAACCAGCAGAAGTGCTTGATGGGTAAAATGGCGTCACAGGGCTCTGCATGGGGGCACACTGCAGGGTTGGAGAGGCCAGGGAGGACTTGGCAGGAAGGAGACCACGATGGTAGGGGCAGTGGGATTCCAGCTAGAAAAATGGCTGGGAGACTTTTCAGTACAGACTTGTGGACTGAGAGATCAGGGAGGAATGTGGGGTGCTTTGTTAAGAGGGGAAATGGGTAAGGTGAGAAGTCTGGGAGAAAGGGCTAGGAAGCAAAGGGCGGCTCAGGGAAGGGCAGCTCAAGTGCCACTAAAGAAGTCGGGCCTCTGTGTGAACAGCCCAAACTGGAAACGCCAGATAAGGCTGGTGCTGAAAGATCTAGAATGTCATCCACAGCCAAGGGGAGCCTGATCCTGACCAGCAGGGCCCGACCTCAGCCCCGCTGTGCCCACCTGCTTGGCTCTCGGGCACCTGTGTCTTAGCCAGGTCACTCCCTCGCTGTCCTGTGCGTGGCTGCAGGAAGGCAGCTTCCCATTGCACAGGAAGCAGAATGAAGACCAAGGTGAGGAGGAGTCACTTGAGAATCATGGCAGCATCTGTGCGAGCCAAGTACAGGGATGGACACATAGTCTCTTACCTGGGACCGAATCTTCGCCAAAGTGCAGAACCAGGAAAATTGAAAAACAAAGAGACTTAATAGGATTTTTTAGTGTAGCCCCCTAGACACCACCCAACTGTTCCCCACAGTGTAGAATTAAATTACTCTAAAACGCAACAACTTCCCAAGAAACCAGAAAATATTAATAATGTAAGGAACTTAAGGAGAATAATAAGCTTAAAAAACAAATTATTTCGAAGTTATGTATGCAACTACCACAGAAACATGTTGGGAAATTCCTGCAGAAGATTAACCCACCTAAAAAGGGAGTCAAAGTAAATATCCTGGTGATGTTCGCTTAGTCCTCAGGGCACAGCACTGGTATCAGTCATCTGCAGCCGAGGCCAAGAAAGCGAATCTGTTAGGAACAAGAGAGTGCATTTTTCACAAGGAGCAAGAGTGAAATCCACAGTTCTGGAAAGTTTGTTAGGAAGGGAGTCTCAGCCTGGATACGGGAACCTTGAGTGATGAATCGGAGACCAAAGTTAATCTACACGGAAGCTTCGGGGGAGAGAGGAAAGACCAGGAGAAAAACCCTGGGGGTGTAGGATGGATAGCAGAGTGGCTGTGTTTCTAGGATACAGCTTTCTGAATATCTTTGTAAATTTCCTTCTAAAGCCTCTGGGACAAAAAGAAAATTTAAGGAGATACTTTTATAAAAGAATATGTGAAGAATAACAAATAATGCTTTAGGGAAAATGATAATAATTGTCTAAGCATAGAACCAAACAGTTGCCTTATCAGTAAATCTCCTCGCCAACCTTAGGGGATAGGTTTTATTACTGTTCCCCTTCACAGAGATATTGAGTGGTGAAATAATTCATCCGAGACCATTCAAGTCATGGCACTAATGGGAAAAGACTTCTCCCCAACACAGGGGGCCCTGGGAGGGAAACTGAGTTTCAGTGGGTATTCAGGGTTTGAGGAAACCAGGACATCAGTGAATAACAGGTGTAGTGGGTTCTTGGACTACAGCCAGGAACAACTGGTCCACTGTGAAGATCATGAGAGGACTGGATCAGGGCTGGAAATCTACAACACACAAATGACATAGAAGAGATCATGCAGGCAGGGGCAGGAACAAGGGAGGAAAAGAGGGTCTAAAACAGATCCCAGAGGGAGACCAACATTTCAGAGATAAGTAAAGGGAAATGTCCCAGTATTCTGGTAAACTGAGGCAGGAAGATCACAAGTTCAAGTCCTGCCTGGGAAACTCAGTAAGACCCTGTCTTAAAATAAAATAAAATAAGGTTTGGGGTGGGGCTGGGGATGTAGCTCAGTGCAAAAGCCCTGGGTTCAGTCCCCAGTTTCAAAAAAAAGTGAGGAGAGAGTTTCTAATCACAACCAAGAAGGGAGAGAGTTAATATTCCATCAACTCACCTTAATCAAAATGTTCTGAATCCCAACTTCCAAATATAGCCATTCAAAAGTCCAGAAGTATTTACCTTCTTAAGTTTCTCTACTTCAAACTCACACTAACGTCTCTTTTTCCTATAACTTGCTCTCCTTCTCTACATTGGAAGGCTCCAACTAGTTTTAAAAGAAATATTACATGTTCACTTTGAGAATAAAAAGGAAAATTAGAAAGATACTAGGGCCAAAATAATAACAATAATAATTTCTTTAAAGTTTCATGCCAAGCAGTCATTCAAAAACATTTGTTGCATACCTATTATGAGAATAAAAGCCAGGAGGAGCCAGATTAATTTCATAGTCTATTAATTTCACAAAGTCAACCTACCAGATGTGACAGTCGGAGGGCTCTAGGTGCCATTGCCGGGCTGCAAGGTGGGATTCTAGCAAGGCTGATGTGTGTTTGGCGAGACTCGACTGAGCATTCAGTCAAACCAAAGGCCCATGGGCCACTAGTGACCAAAGAAGCATTTGTTCAGGGTTGAAGTAAAATCAAGCCAAACATAAGCCTAAACATGAGACTAGGATTAGCCACATCCTGGAGGTTAACTGGGTGCTAAGATCAGTGTGGAGCAGCTCGGCTCACAATCCTGCCTCCCCTGGGCTAAACTGAGGGGAATGTGCAGGGTGGGAAGGCTCCAACTATTTTTCAAAACAGTGGCCCAGAGTCTCGGTTAGAGTTACCTGGATCTGAGTCCCGCTGCCTGTGGCTGTACCGTTCTTGGTGAGTTGCCCCAGGGTCCCCTTGGGAATCAGTCTCTCAGATTCAGCAAGATGAGTTTGAACAAATGTGTCCTTAAAACCCTGGTAGCCATGAGTTTTTTCCCAGCTGCCGGTTCTGTTCTCACAGGAAGACCATAGATCTTGGCTCAGAGAAGATGCATGATAATGAGACCAGAGTAAAGAAGACAACACCGGAAAGGGAGAAGGAAGAGCAGGGAAACATGACCATTTGACAGCAATGACAAGGCGAATGTGCATGCTGGCCACGGATGTTTCTTAATGTAGACGTTTCTTTAAAGTCAGCTATGAACCATGCCAGCCGCCCTCGGTCTTGGTTCTCCTTTGTCATCCTTTTGTTCTCCTTTTAATCAGAGAGGGAGTAGCTTTTCCTGCCCTTCCGTGCTGATCAATACCTATGCCTATGCCAAGAGGCCATCTGCCAAAGCCAGCATTTTTGCCAGTTCTCTTCATGCCTCAAAAGGGAAGTTGGCACTCACCAGAAAAATATGAATCTCTGATGGTCTCCTAATGGCCACCATGATTAAATAGTAATCGTGTGACTTTACCCTCCTCTGCCTCTTGTCTTCTCAGGACTCAAAGGGCACCATAAGTCCCAAGACCCCATGGTTTGCCCACCTCCCTTGTATGTCCAAGGATGAATGAGAAAAACTTGTATCCTAAAATTCCCAGTAAGTTATATGAATGCTCTGTCTTTTTGGCTTACCCTCAAGTTGAACTCTAATGAGAAATACTTGACTCGTGAGTACATGCTGGAGAAGGGGGCTTGGGGGCCTATCGGGCGTAGAGATATCGGGGTGGTCTCCACCCACAGAGAACATCTGTATTCTGCAGGAAGCTGAGACTCCTTCTTCATGGGAACCCACTTCCCAGCCTGGATATCAGTCAGCAGCCAGAGCAAGAACCCTTATTTCTGGTATTTACAAACGTTGAGCTGTTAAGCAATACATTTCCTGACTAAACTTCAAAATCTCTCTGTAAAAGCCAGTCAGAAAAGATCAGACCAAGAGTCTATCGCTGCTAGAGAACTTGTCTAGCAACTAGAGAGACTTGTCCTATTCATGGAATCGATGCATGACAAAAGGCACAAGCAAGATGTAAGGCTTTTGTTTCTGAACAGATCTAAACACTTAGAAAACCCCTTGGCTGCTTTTTTATTGCACCTACGTTTCTTTCAAAAGGAAAAAGTAGAACTCTCTCGAACCTCTTACACACATTCTCAAAGCTAGGGCGTTTCTCCATTACCTTCCCTACACGTATCTGGGCCACCACAACAGGCTTGGCGACCTTGGTTTCACAGCAGAGCCTGAAATAGCTCTGACAGCCAGTTCCAGACCCTCTCAGCCATGGTCTGAGGTCAGTGTTGCCTGCACAGGCCCTGGAGGGAGACAGGCCTATTGGTGCTCTGGGAGTCGGCCTGTTGCCCTCAGTCACACTGTGGATCATGGAAAGGCGCTGTAAACCAGTGCCAGCTTCGCTCACTTGTGGTCTGAGAGCATTCCTAGCTGCCAGGGGACTGCACCTGCCCACAGCCTCCGAGCCAATCCTGCAGACTTCCGTTCACCTGGAGACCCTGAAGCAGCCGTGTGACTCAGTTTCAGCTCATCCAAACCATGGTCCGTGACTAGTACTTCCTGTCCAGGGACCCGCTCAAAATTGCAGCAATGGTCAACCTCTTAGAGACCAAGTGCCCAAACTGAAACCCAAAATGGACTTATTAATCACAAAATACCAACCCTGCGATTAAACCTGAACACCGAGGTTTCAGTTTAGAAAAAATGACACGTAGATTAACATCTTTTGTCTTAAGAGAAAAACACAATAATAGAGCTTTCAATAAAAACAGCCTGCTGCAGCATGCAAGCCATAGGCTCACCACCTATGAGGTGTGAATTCCAGTCTTCCTTTTCTTTTAAATATGGGTCATTTGATGGTGGTAGGAAAACTGGTTATGCAGATGCAAAAGAATGAGTCTCAATTCATATATGTTATCCTGTCCTAAAATTAAATCAAAATAAAACAAGGACCTAGCTATAAAAAGAGAAACACTAAATATGCCGGAAGAAAAAATTGGTAAAATTTGAAGACTGGCATAGGCAAGGACTTTCTGAACAGAACTCCAATTGCACAAGATATAACACTGAGAATCAACAAATGGGATCCTCTCAAATTAAAAAACTCCTTCTAATTAAAAAGGAAGTCACCAACAGAGTGAAGAGACAAACAGGGGAAAAAATTGTCAGCTATTCCTTGGACAGAGAACTAATATCTAGAATATTTAAGGAATTAAAAAAACAGACCCCCCCCAAAAATAAAAATTTAAAAAATGGGCAACTGAAATGAATAGACACTTTTCAGAAGCACAAATGGCCAATAAGTACAGTACATAAGAAATGTTCAGCATCATTGCCCAATAGAAAAATGCAAATCTTGACAACACTGAGATTCTAACTTATTCCAGAAAGAATATCACCAATCACTCAAAAAACAACAAGTGGAAGCCCCACCTGGGAACCAGCACCGTGTGTGGGCCGCCGGCGGAGTGGGGATAGCCAGACCCCAGCCCCTTCTGACACACAGGCTGGCAAACAAGAAGTACCAATCCCTCCCTACCCTGCCCCTGTGAGCGACTGGCTGATCCAGAGAAACACAGGCTCTGATGATAGCTATCAAGGTGAAACACAATTGGATGCCTGTGGTGCTTTGGTGTTTCACTGACCTTGCAGGTCTAGGGCCAGTGGTTTGATCATCTGTTCAGAAGATAGTGGTACACAGCATGGCATCTGGGGGTAGGTTTCCTTCTGAGGGTGGTAGCCATTGTTGATTCCCTAGAGTATTGTTTTTTTTTGTTTTTTTTTTTCTGAATTAATTTTTTTTTAAATTTTAAAGAGAACAGAACAGAACAAAACAAAACAAAACAAAGCAAAACCAAACAAAATAGAGTCAAACACAATATAGCATTTCAGAACAGAACACTGCAAGCAATACAGGTTTTCAAAACATAACAACAGGAGATTAACAATGGTTACCCTAATGTCTCTTGCCTTCTTCAAAATGGTTGTTCATACATTTACAGACAATAAACTCAAACAAAACAAAGTAACATAGAACCAGATAAAACAAAATAGTGAAAGCATTACAGGCCTTCAAGTCAGACAACAAGAAACCAACAATGGCTACCGTAATGTCCCCTATTTTTCAAAAGAGCTGTTCCTATTTTCTCACATATTGCAATCAAATAGTAGGAAAGGGACTTAAACCAATCAAATCAAAGAATAAAAGCACCATTGGACTTCAGAACCTTTGCTCCATATTTATCAGGAATTTTGCATCTTATTGAGTCTTTCAGTTTCTTACACTAGGGAGACAATGCAGTGTTTACACATGTGAGTTTGGTTTATTTCACTTATGAGTATGGTCTCAAGTCACATCCATTTACCTATAAAAGCCTCAATGTGATCATTCTTTATAGCTGAATAGTATTTCATTGTATAAGAGTACCACATCTTTTTTATCCATTCCTCAATTGATGGGTATAGTCTTGTTTTTAAGTCCTATATCATTTTTATTGTTTTGTTGGGTTGAGTTTTATTTTCTTTTGTTTATGTTAAATCTGATGGCATGAGCAGCTATTTCAAAGATAGTAAAATATATTATGGTAGCCATTTTGGATTTACTGTTGTCTTGTTTCAAAGTCTTTTATTGCATTTATTGTTTTATTTTTATTGTTTCTATTCTATTCTGTTCTATTTGATTTTTACTATGTCCAAAGATATCTGCAGCTATTTTGAAGACAACAAAAGGCATTATGGTAACTATTGTTGATGTCATAATGTTTCGAAGTCCTGTATCACTTACTCTGGTTTGTTTTGATTGGTTTTATTCTGTTTTATTTTCCTTGGTTTTATCCTCTTTAAAATAAAATTTTAAACAACAAATGCTGGTGAGGTTGTGGGGGAAAGAGAATGCTTCCACCTTGTTAGTGGAAATGTTAACTAGTACAACCATGATGGAAAGCAATATGAAGATTCTTCAAAAACTAAAAATAGAAATTCCATTTGACCCAGCTATTCCTCTTCTGTGTGTCTTCCCAAAAGAGTTCAAGACATTACAGTAAAGTGATACATGCATATCCATGTTTATGACAGAACGACTCACAAAAGCTAAATCATGGAAGTAACTTATATTCCTAACAATAGATGAACGAATAAAGGAGGTATGGTGTATATACACATGGAATACAAATTTGAGTCATTTGTAGAAATAAAGGATGGATCTTGAGATCATAATGCTAGTGAAATAAATCAGACACAAAAGGTTAAATGTCAGGTGATTTCACTAATATTCAAAACCCCAAAAGTTAAGTAGTTGAAAGAGAAAAATAGAAGAGATATAGTAGGAAACAGGGAGGTAGACTCTGCGGAGACAGGAAAAGGATCTAGGGAAAGAAGGAGAGAGTAAAAATGATCAAGGTACAATATGTATATGTACCAGTTCCCCAAGATGCATGGAATTATTATGTATCACAAATATACTTTAAAGAGATAGATCATTTGATATTAGCCAATTAGGGGACCAGAAAGAGTCCAGTCTGGGCAACATAGTGAGGCCCAGGCTTCAATGTTACCCCCATCATGTTACACAACCCTGCTCCTCAAGTGATCTACTGCAGTCAGCACTCTGGGAGGCTATGGCAACAGAATTGCAAGTTCAAGTCCAGTCCAGGTAACAAAGTGACATAGGGAGAACCTATCTCAAAATACATTTTTTTAAATCAAAAAGGGCTGGGGATGTAGCTCAGTGCAAAGACTCCAGGCTCAATCCTCAGTACTTCAAAAAAAAAATCTATTGCATCTCCCATCTTATCACATGCCTGTTTCTCAGAAGACCCACGCTCATTCATACAGCTCCACTGAGAGAAGATGCTGCTGCCGCCACCACCAATAATTCATTAAATTTCAAGTTAAACCAAGTTCCCTGCAAGAAATGCAGATGCGTTCCTTAGGATTTCTGCAGTACTGCTGCCGCCCTTACTTCCTCTCTTCTAGCGAACTTTCTGTCCACGCTACCTGTGCATGATGTGAAACGTCTTCCTGAAACGTTGTTCTTAACCTACTTCTCTCTGGCTCATTCCCCAGGGCCTCTTCCCTGACATCTTCAAATCAATCCACCAGGGACACGAGGAGGCCCTGGGACTCCCCACAATGAGAGTCACCAGTGTGTCCTAGTGTCCTGTGGTAAAGGCCATGACCCCCAGTTTCTCCCTCCTCCTAGGAGTCAAAGGGGAACCCCAGTCTGAGTCTAACGAAGCTTCCCCGGATCTCCTCAGCTACATGAACTAAGGTTAAGAGGCAGCCATGAGACCCACTGCTTCCTACTCCCCTGCGTTCAAAGGCTTGTCCCCACTATGCCGCTTTTCTTTGTTTATGGTGCTCCCCACAGAAGCCTCAGAAGCTCCAGACACTTGTGATGGTTTGGATCTACAACTCCTCCCAAAGCTCATATGTTAAAATCATGGTCCCCACGGAGCAGTGTTCAGAGTGGGGCCTTAGAGAGGTACCTGGAACAGGAGGACACAACTTCCTCATCTCATTGATGGGCTCATGGCCTAATGGATTTGAGGCGAGCGAGTTCTTTCTTTGTTTCCCAGCCACAGGAGACAAGCAGCTGTGCTCCATGAAGCACCCCCTGCCATGATCTTCTGTCTCACCACAGTCCCAAAGTAATCAAACCAAGTGACCAGAGACTGAACTCTCCGCAACTCTGAGCCAAAATGAGTCTTTCCTCCTTGGAAGTTGATCATCTCTGATACTTTGTCATAGTGACAGACAGCTGATGAACACAGCGCCCCTCGTGTCACACACTCAAACCCTATAAAGCTTTCTATAGCCTCTGTTTTGGCCTCAATTCCCCCCAATCCTCCAGTTTCTGAAACATGCTCAGGGGATTCAGAAATTCGTCCAGATTTATAATAGCAAAGTCCCTGAAAATTCAGTGTTACCTCAGAACCCAAAGGACTTGCATTTCCCCCACCATTTGCCTTCCTCACTGGCACTCCTGGGTCTGGAGCTGGGTCAGCATCATCCCCTATACTCATGACTGCTCCCGCCTTTTCCTGCCTTGTTGAACCCCTCATCTGAGGCTCTCCTGCCACCAGACATCACTCACTGTGGTCACCCGCCTTGATGTTGACAGCATCATGCTGCTCTTTCTGCCATGGCCCAATATCACTTTCACCAGCATGACATCACTCAGGCTGGCCCCATGTTATGGTTGATACATTGTGTCAACTCGAGCAGTTTAGAAGTTTAACTGAGAGACTCAGCAGGGAGCCAGGGTTCTTACTTTATAAATATCCTCATCCTGTGCAAGGGAGGGCAAGGACATTTTGTGAGTGTTACACCCACCCTGAAGGTGGGGGGTGGTGGCTGGTGTACAATTTAAGGGTAGAGAAGAAGCCTTTTCTCTTTTGCTCTGGCTGCTGCCTTGAAGTGTTGCCCCAGTGCCATGCCACCCTGCCTTGGAGCCAGCTGATTATGGACTGAAATCCCCAGAAACTGTAACTTAAATAAACCTTTTCTTCCCTAATTTTGGGTGTCAGGTGTTTGTCTCAGCAACATGAGAAAAGTAACCAAGACACCCCAGTACTCATGATGAAGCTCCTCTCTACTCTGTCTGCGCTCACACACCAGTGAGCTGCTGTTCCGGGCACCACACGCGCTCACTCCTAGGGCTACAGCCCAGAACCTGTCATTACCAAGGCCTGTACCCCTCCCGGAGCCTCAGTTTCCCCACCACTAACTGCTGTCCCTGCGTGGCTTCTGCAAGTGTAGGCCTCGAGGTGGCCAGGTGGGACACCCTGCAGGACAGGCCACCGCCAGCTTTAGGGTATGCAACACCTCCTCCACATCCCGCTCTGCTCTGTGCAGTGACATGCTGATCTTAACAGACTACTGCATTTGCCATCGAGCTTGTTTGTTTTTTCCTCCTTTCCCTAACGCACGCTCCCAGGGAAGCTTCTTGAGACTTGTTCACGAACGGCACCGCCTTCCTCAAACTGTGCTTGACAGCTCCACGAGTTTGGAGCATGAAGGGTGAACACACGCTCCACAGCCTCCTGGCTCGGCCATCGGGCTTTCTTGTCCAGCTCTGCCTGCAGCTGGCTCTTATCTCCCCCTGGCTTAGCCCAGGCCCCATGTCCCCTCGCATGGCGGCTCCTGCGCCTGGCCAAATACACTTCTGTACATTTCATGCTGTGGTTTTCATCTGTGTCCCCTCCTCAACCACAGTCACACCATCCTGAAGCACAAGCAAAGTCCCTCCACGATGTCCCGGGTCACCTCGAGCCTGCTGACCTTCTCCTGTCTGATCCGAGATGTTCTCCCACCCTTCACAGGCGTCCTGGTGCCTTTGGCTTTCAGTAAGCACTGATTAAACGCTGTCACCACCTGCGATGCCAAGCACTGCAGGGAGGAACCAAAGGGACTCATTTTTAAATGCCTGTATTTTGATAATGGAGATAGAGATAAAGAAATAAATACACACCCTAATCCAAACACCCAGCAATGGCTTATTCCTATTGGGGTTATTTCCTCACATTTCTTCATACAGTTTTATTTCTCCTTCCATCTTTTACTGCAGGATCATATGATTATCTTTCCACCTTGGTGGAATGTCTTTATCAACATTTTTACTTTTAATAATTATGACAGTATAATGTTCTATACCACAATTAGCCATTTCCCTATTTTTCCATGTTGAACTTTAATTTTTCTCTTACAAAAAATATCTTTTAACAGCCTGGGACATACGTGTGTCCCTTTTCTTGGTTTCCCCAGCAACAGTCTAAAACCCTGTTGTCATCAAGAACATGTAAAGTTTTGGGTGCTTGAGATATTTCAAAATTCTCACGAGGTTTTCTGACTCCTGCAGTGCTCAGCTCACGTGTCACTCCTCACAAACCTTCACCGCCCCCCTCTTGATTATGTCCCCTCCCCTGTTATTCTCTCACAGCAAATTTGCTTTGCGAGTCTCCCTGGCAGTCTATGACTCTATGTCCATCAGTGTGTTTATTTGTTCACTCCTATCTGTGTCTTTGGGTTGTCGTTTTACTGAGAACACCAAGGTCTCTTTAGTTTGCCGCTGGGTATGGCAGGCCATGAGTGAGCGAGTGACTGTGTGACTGTGTCTGTCGTTGAGACCCACGGCAACAAGCAGGTCAGGAGCTGGCTGCAGAGTTGGGGGCTCAGGGGCCACGGTCCCCCTTGCTAGCTTCCACCCGCCAGCCCAGAGGTGTCAGCACGGCTGGACTGAACTTTGCCTCTGCAAAGCCACCACAGATGCTCCTGCCCTGTGACCCCACGGACTCTGACATCGAAGCATGCCGAGGCCCCAGGTCGCCCTCCTATCTGTGTCCACCCCACCACAAGGCTTTGCGCACGCCCTCTGCACGCCAACCGGCATCACAGGCTGGCTGGCTTCCATTCGCACAGCGTGTATTCCGGGCTGGCAGATGAGACAGGTATCTTCCTTCTTAGTGACACTGGCGGGACCTTGCTCCTCCCTGTGGGACAAGCCTGCCCTGCTCCCCGCTGAAGCCTGTCAGTGGCACGATGCATTATTTCACTCCTTGTCCTAATCTCCTAAAGATCTTCATTCTGTGGAGACTTTAGCACACTTGTGTTGATTTCTGGAGTGACAGGGAAGGGCCTTCAGCCTGCCTGGTCTCTGCTCCTGGGTTGCCTTGCCTCCAGGGAGCTTGATATTCACCCTGTGTCACCACCATCTTCTGGGTCGCGCCTGTCTGTGTCCTTCCCACCAACATCCCCGCCACGGTCTCCACGCATTGCGCCTGCGCACTGAACTTCAGCCGTTCTTTGGCCAACAGGGACCAACACTGTTGGTCCTCGCTGCACTGGTGTCCCCCTTTCTCCCCCTTTCTGTTCACTTCTGACGATTATCACACCACACTCCCTCGCTCCTCTCTTCCTCAGCCATACTCAACTGACCAAGCACTACTAAGCCCAGTCCCTTCCCTGCCTCGAAATGCCCCAAGAGGGAGGTGGTACATATCCCTTTCTCAAGCCATCTTTGTCCCTGCCCCCTAAATCAGCAACTCCCTTGCTCCTTCTTGTCCTCTGTCCCTGCATCCTGCCTCACTCTCTCTGTCCCAAGACCCCTGATGTTATATAGCTACACCCTGATGAGCACCCAGACTTTGGGCTCACTTGAAGTGAAGAGAAGTTGTCTTGGGTGGCACAGAAAACGTATAACACGGTTAATGTGTGTAAGTGACGAAACTGCCTTTATTTTTAATATTTTTACTAGAACATTAAAAAGAGTGGATTGGACATGCCTGTAGTGGAACAAGACTGCGTTATTTTCTAGCATATTCCCAGCACCTGGTACAGCACTTGACGTAGCAGGAGCTATGAATGAATGAATTAGTATGAGACAATCATTTCTCCTAAAGTGACTCCAAGTTCTACAATGTGAGTTTCAGGCCCTGTAAAGTGGCAACTTCTTTGAAAAATCAATATTGGACTGTTTTGCGGCCTTACAATTACCTTGAGCAAAAGCCACAAACAGGATATCCACGATTTCCAATTAATCCAGAGGGAACACCTAAAAGGACTTGAGATCCACAGCTGAAGATACTCACACAGTCCATGGTGTAACCAAGTAGGAGAGTGGAAGTCCCCAGTGAGCAACCCCCACCCCCAGCCCCCGTACAGGGAGAGCACATTTCCTGGCTTTACGAGAAGGAGAGCTGGAGCCAGGGGAAGTGCTGGTCAGGTCAGCCGGATTCATTATTGGAAACTCGTCCGGCTGGGCCAGCCAGTTCTTGCAGACGCTGAGAGTCTGTGGCTGTCTGGTGTCTTCTCCAGGGACGTAGGATCAGCTCCTGGCTCCTGTGGTCCACTCCCACGGTCCAACGAAAGGAGCAACTGAAGAGAAGAACCTCTGCTCACAGAAGAGGGGCAGCAATAGAGCCCAGTGAGTTTTCCACAGAAGGATCTGGAATCTTTGTGGCTGCCTCATCCTCAAAAAACAGCCCAGGAAAGCAGCTCACTCAGGAACTGCCAGCATCTCTCTCTCTCTGAGATATCATGACTGTGTTTGATTAGGATCTTGAGTGAAATAAGCCACTCGCTTCACTGAGAATGTCTCAGAGCTGAAAGTTTCTTTCCATGCATAATTAATATTCTACCTCTTTGAAGATAAATTGTATCTCTCCAACTCTGTAAATGGATCATTTCCCCTTGGCTATTCCTGTGTCATCTCTTTACCAACAGTAAAATAAAACACGAAGAGAAAAAGAATATATAAAGAACAAACCCTCGCTGCAAATGATTTACATTTGTAGCCCCAGTGTGAAAAACTTGAGAATGTTTTTAATGTGTGTCCAGCTTGAATCTCGTTGCAAACCTCACCACATTTTGCAGCAGGATTTTCCCATCTGCGCTGAAAGCAGCTGATGATTTAATGCAAATCATTATTGTTTCACAATTTCCCAATGATCTTTTCTATTTTGGATTAGCGTCTGGTTTCTTTTGCATCTGGTTCAGAAATGCAACTGCTGGGTTGGGCTTTTTGTAGGGGTTGTTCTGTGTTTTCCACAATGAATTCCACCTCCCTCAGGTTTCAGGCCCTGCTCATTAAAAAAAATTGTTCATTGTCTTTATCTTCTACAACTCCTTATTTTCTCAATGTTAATGCCTGGTTTGGAAATGCCCTTCTGGTCTAAGAGTTTTAAGCAGGGAAGCAAAGGAGGCACAGAATGTGACAGTGATTAGAACATGGGACTGTGGTAATGGGGTCTGCTTTCCACATGAAGCAAGGTGTTCCCCATCTTAATAGACATCTGGAACACAAGAACACACTGCACCTAATGTGTGTATAAGCCATTAGAAGGAGTGTATGCCCAAAATACAGTGAATGTTTAAATCTTTAAAATTGCAGTAAAAAACACATTGCCATTAGCCCCCTGAAAATACTCCCCTTCACTTCAGATGTACTCATCCCATCATTCTTGCCGCTGTCTGAAGCACTTCTGGAAGTACTCTTTCGAATCTGTAGTTTTGCTGTTATGGTCGCCTTGGCGTTCTGAGCTGATTTAAAGTGTTTACCTTCCGAGTTCATTTGGACTTTGAAGATGAGGCATAAGTTGCAAGGTGCCAGATTCAGTGAATAAGATCGGTGAGGACGTGCGGTCACGTCTTCACAAGCCTGCCTTTCTGTAGGATGGCACCTGGCAACAGGATTCACTGTGTTTTTGATCACACCTCATAAAGATATTTATGAGAGCTCTGGGCCTGGTGCAAGCTGAAGGCGTGCACAGTGAATTTCACTTAGCCATGCACATTGGGACCTCTTGAGCAGTCTGTTAGGGACAAGCATCAATTCCACCCTCAGCCCAGGATGTTTGGAGTGTCCCTGGAGTCCTGCCTGGGCTCCACCCAGCCATGCCAGAGCAGCATAGCAGCCGCAGCTCTGGGCCTGGTGTGAGCTGAAGGTGCACACAGTGAATTTCACCTAGCCATGCAGCTTGGCACCTCAAGAACAGACTGGTAGGGACTCACACCCATTCCACCATCAGCCTGGGATGTTTTTAATGACCCTGAGGTCCTGCCTGGGCTCTTCCCAGCCACCTTGGAGCAGCAAATCGGCATCAGCTCTGGGCCTGGCGTGAACTGAAGGTGTGCACAGCGAATTTCACCTGGCCATGCAGCTTTGGACCTCGAGAACAGACTGGTACGGACCCATGCCAATTCCACCATCATCCCAGGATGTTTTTAACATCCCTGGGGTCCTCCCTGGGCTCTGGCCAGACACTGCCCAGCAACAGAACACCCACAGTGGTAGTCTTGGCTGGAGCTGAAGGCATGCACTGTGAATTTCACCTAGCCTTGGAGCCTCTTAACTGTGCATGCTGGATTCACCTACCACAGGGGAATACAGGAAAATGACAAAACAAAAGAGCAAAATGCAATCTTACACCTCCAGTCCATCCCAAGCAAGTCAAAGAGACATGGACATAGAAGAAAGTATAAGCCACACACCTCAAACTTCTGAAATGGTAGCAACTGAAGTAAAGAAGCAACTCCATGAAGCTGTAAAGGAACTCAGATTAGAAATGATTTCCCAGGTGAAACAAGAGATGATAAATGTAATGAAAGAAATGTTAAATACATCTAAAGAAGGTATAGTTGGAAAAATAGAGGAGCACTGCAAAAGGATGGAAACCTTCAATGAACAATACAAGAAAGAATTAGAATGCATGAAACAGATTCAAAGAGACATCCAGGAAATCAAGAATGCCATTGAAAGCTGGCAAAGCCGCCTCAGTGAATGTGAAAATAGACTTTCAGACCTCGAAGACACGATTGCAGCTAGGGAGCAAGAAAGGAAACATCTTTTAAAAGTAACAAGAAATCAGGAAGTAGCAATTCAGCAGTTGCAAATGATGCAAAGAAAAACAATATAAGACTGATAGGTGTAAATGAAAAAGAAGGAGAAAACACAAATGGTATAAAAACACTATTTAAAGAAGTAATAGCTGAAAATTTCCCAAACATGCGAAAGGAAACTGACATACAGATAAGTGAAGCATACAGAACTCCAACTACCCATAACCAAAATAAATCAACACCCAGAAATGTAATTATCAGCATTCCAGAAATTCAACATAAGAACAGAATATTAAAAGCTGTTAGAGAAAAGAAGCAAATCACCTATAAAAGAAAGCCCATCAGAATCACAGCAGGCTTCTCAACACAAACAATGAAGTCAAGAAGAGCATGGAGTGAAGTATTTCAAGTCCTAAAGGAAAACAACTTCCAACCCAGACTGATGTACCCTGCAAAACTATCCTTCAAAATCGATGGAGAAATAAGATATTTCCATGACAAAGAGCAGCTGAAGAACTTCATGACCACCAAACCAACCCTACAAAGAATACTGAAAGATACTCTAGATAAACATGAAAATAGCTACGACGTCAAGAAGATCAACAGAAGAAGAACACCAAGCTGGGCAAACAATTAAGTACAGGGAAAAGGTAAAGAAACCACCGCAGAAAGATAATATGACAAAAAAAGCCAGTATATATCAGTTATAACCATTAATGTAAATGGCCTCAATTCAACAATCAAAAGAAACAGACTGGCAGAATGGATCAAGAAACAACACCCAACCATATGCTGTCTACAAGAAACCCATCTAACCCAAAAGGAAGTTCACAGATTGAAAGTCAAAGAATGGAAAATAATACTCCATGCAACAGGAACCCAAAACAATGCAGGGGTAGATATTCTGTTCACAGACAATGTGAACTTCAAACCAAGAATGGTCAAAAGAGATAAAGAAGGTCACTACATACTGGTTAAGGGAAAACTCCAAGAGGAAGAAAGAACAATCTTAAATATATATCCACCAAATATGGCAGCACCCAACTATATTAATAGAAATGAAAAATCAAATAAGCTATAACACAATTATAACAGGAGACCTTAACACACCCTTGACACAAACAGACAGATCAACTAGGCAGAAAATCAGCAAAGAAATAACAGAACCGAATCAAACCTGTGAACAAATGGACCTGGTAGACATCTACAGAGTTTGCTACCCAACAACATCAGAATATACATTCTACTCAGCTTCACATGGGACATTATCTAGAATAGACCATATACTAGCCCATAGAACATGCTTAAGTAAATGCAACAGAATCAAAATTGTTCCATGCATACTATCTGATCACAGTGCCATCAAACTGGAAATAAATGACAAAAGAAACTTCAAAAGCTTCATAAACACATGGAAATTAAATAATACACTCCTGAACAATCAGTGGGTCACAGAGGAAATTTAAGAAGAAATTAAACAATATCTACAAGCAAATGAAAATACGAATACAACTTACTGGAATCTGTGGGATGTACTGAAAGCAGCCCTCAGAAGGAAATTTATTTCGGTGAATTCTCACATCAGGAAAATGGAATGAACACAAATAAACAATCTGATGTTACACCTCAATCATCTAGAAAAAGAAGAGTGAGTCCAACCCAAAGCCAAAAGAAGGGAGGAAATGATAAAGATCAGAGCAAAAATTAATGCAATTGAGACTAAGAAAACAATACAAAGAATTAACAAATCAAAGAGTTGGTTCTTTGAAAGAATAAATAAAATTGATAAGCCGCTAGCCAACCTTATTTAAAAAAGGAAAGAAAAAACTCAAATCCATGCAATAAGGAATGAAAAGGGTGAAATCACTACAGGCCCTATGGAAATACAGAAGATCATCAATACCTATTTCGAAAATCTTTACTCTCATAGGTTCGATAACACTGAAGAAATGGACAGATTTCTAGAAACATATGAATTACCAAAGCTGGGTCAAGAAGATGTAAAACTACTGAATAACCCAATTTCAGTTAATGAAATTGAAAATGTAATCAGAACCTTACCAACCAAGAAAAGTCCAGGTCCTGATGGATTCACAGTTGAGTTCTACGAGAAATTCAAGGAAGACTTAATGCCAACACTCCTCAAACTCTTCAATGAAATTGAAAGGAGAGGAAGTCTCCCTAAATCATTCCTGGAAACAAGTATTACCCTAAAACCAAAACCAGAGAAAGACCCAGCCAAAAAAGAGAACTACAGGCCAATCTCCCTAATGAACATCAATGCAAAAATCCTCAATAAAATACTGGCAAACAGAATGAAGCAAGTCATCAAGAAGATTATACACCACAAGCAAGTGGGATTTATCCCAGGAATGCAGGGATGGTTCAACATACACAAATCAATAAATGTAATACACCATTTCAATAGAGTGAAAGATAAGAGCCACATGGTCATTTCAACACATGCAGAAAAAGCTTTTGATAAAGTCTAACACTCATTCATAAGAACCCTATGAAAAATTGGAATAGATGGTCTTTACCTCTATCTGAGTAAAAATGATCTATGACAAACCAACAGCCAGTATCACATTAAATGGTCAAAAACTGAAAGCTTTCACTCTAAAATTGGGAACAAGACAAGGATGTCCATTATCACCGCTCCTATTCAATATAGTGCTGGAAACACTAGCAAGAGCAATTAGACAAGAGACAGAAATAAAAAGAATAAGGATAGGAAAGGAAGAAGTTAAATTATCACTATTTGCAGATGTTATGATCCTCTATGTAGAGGACTCCCAAAACTCCATTGAAGGACTTCTAGGTGTCATAACCAAATTCAGTAATGTAGCTGGATACAAAGTCAATACTCAGAAATCAATTGCATTCCTGTACACGAACAACAAACTCATTGAGAGAAATAAGAGAAACCACACCCTTCACAATAGCAGCCAAAAAAATGAAATACTTAGGAATCAACTTAACAAAGGAAGCAAAAGATCTATTCAATGAAAATTACAGTACTCTGAAGAAAGAAATTGAAGAGGATTTCAGAAAATGAAAAGTCATTCCTTGTTCATGGATAGGAAGAACAAACATTGTGAAAATGGCCATTCTGCCAAAATTATTATACAGATTTAATGCAATTCCCATCCAAATACCATTAGCATACCTCACATATATAGAGAAATCATTCTTAAAATTCACCTGGAACCAGAAGAGACCTAGAATAGCAAAGGCACTTCTGCACAGCAAGGGCAGGGCAGGAGGCATCACACTCCCAGACTTGAAATTATACTACAAAGCTACTGTAATCAAATCAGCATGGTACTAGAATCAAAAAACAGACCTGAGGATCAATGGAATAGATTAGAAGATACGACCCCAAGTACAAACACACTCAGCAACCTTATCTTTGACAAAGGGGCCTAACATGTTCACTGGAGGAGTTGAAGGCATGCACAGCAAATCCCACCTAGCCATGCACCTTGGGACCTTGCCAACAGACTGGTAGGGACCTGCGCCCATTCCACCATCAGCCTTGGACATTTGGATCTTCCCTGGGTTCCTGCCTGGGCTCTGCCCAGACACTGCCCAGCAACAGAACACCCACAGTGGTAGTCTTGGCTGGAGCTGAAGGCATGCACTGTGAGTTTCACCTAGCCTTGGAGCCTCAACCATGCACATTGGATTCACCTGCCACGGTGGAATACAGGAAAATGACAAAACGAAAGAGCAAAACATAATCTTGCACCTCCAGTCCTTCCCAAACAAGCCTAAGAGACACAGACATAGAAGAAAGTATAAGCCACACACCTGAAACTTCTGAAATGATAGCAACTGCAGTAAAGAAACAACTCCATGAAGCTTTAAAGGAACTCAGATTAGAAATGATTTCCCAGGTAAAACAAGAGATGATAAATGTAATGAAAGAAATGCTAAACATGGTCACTGGATGAAAGATAGCCTGTTTAATAAGTGGTGCTGGAAAAACTGGCTTTCCATATGCTGAAAACTAAAACTAGACCCAAGCTTTTCACCATGCACTAAACTGAAGTCAAAATGGATCAAGGATCCTAATATTAAAATAGAAACACTAAATCTGCTGGAAAACAAAGTGGGTAGAAATCTTGAAGACATAGGGGTGGAGAATTCATGAACAAAAGTCAAACTGCATGGGAAACACTTCCCAGAACCAACAACTGGGATCTTCTCTTATTAAAAAGTTTTTGCATGTCAAAAGAAATCTCCAACAGACTGAAAAGAAAACCCACAAATTGGGAAAAAATCTTAGTCAACTGTCCTTCACACAAAGGTTTTCTATCTAGAACATATGAAGAATTAAAAAGGCCCTCGAAATTTAAAGACCCAATCCAAAAATGGGCATCTGAGATGAAAACACACTTCTCAGCTGAAGAAATACGGATGGCAGATAAATACATGGAAAAATGTTCAGCATCATTGATCATTAGAGAAATGCAAATTAAAACAACTCTGAGATTCCATCTCACTCCAGAAAGAATGGCCAGGATCAAGAAAACCACCAACAACAAATGCTGGAGAGGCTGTGGGGTAAAAGGAACCCTTCTCCACTGTTGGTGGAAGTGTAGACTGGTGAAACCACTGTGGAAATCAGTCTGGAGGTTCATTAAAAAGCTAGGATTGGAAGTCCCATTTGACCCAGCTATTCCGCTTCTGGGCATATTCCCAGAAGAAGTGAAATCATCTTACCACAGTGATATATGTGCACCCATGTTTATAGCAGCACAATTTGTAATAGCCAAATCTTGGAAACAACCCAAATGCCCATCAATTGAGGAATGGATAAAAAAGATGTGGCACTTTTATACAATGGAGTACTATTCAGCTATAAAGAAGGATCATATTGAGGCTTTTATAGGTAAATGGATGCAACTTGAGACCATACTCATAAGTGAAATAAACCAAACTCACACGTGTAAATACATCATTTCCCTGGTGTAAGAAACTGAAAGACTCAATAAGATACAGATTCCTGATAAATACAGGGGAAAGGTTCTGAAGTCCAATAATGCTTTTATTCTTTGATTTGAATAGTTTAAGTCTGTTTTCTACTATTTGATTGCAATATGTGAGAAGATAGGAACAGCTTTTTTGAAGAAAACAAAGGACTTTAAGGTAGCCATTGTTGATTTCTTGTTGTCTGATTTGAAGGCCTGTAATGCTTTCACTCTTTTGCTTTATCTGGTTTTATATTATTTTGTTTTGTTTGAGTTTACTGTGTGTGAATGTATGAACAACCATTTTGAAGAAAACAAGAGACACTAGGGTAGCCATTGTTAATCTCCTATCGTTGTTTTGAAGACCTGTATTGCTTGTAGTGTTCTGTTCTGAAACACTTTGTTGTGTTTAACTCTGTTTTGTTTTGTTTTATTCTCTTTAAAATAAAGAAAAAAGATATTTATGATAGAGAACTTTCTGAACTTCAGAGAATGGAAAGAATGATGGGATAAGCATGTTTGAATCAAAGGGAAGTATTTTTAGGGGGATTAAAGGCAATGTGTTTTTTACTGTAGGAATTATTTTAAATTTAAATATTCATCATAGTTTTCGATCACCCTTGTATGTGTAGACATCTATGGGTGTGCATATGTACATACATAATTTTCAAATGTATATAAATAGAATTGTGATGAATAATTTATTTTCAAGTCATTACTAATTTCATAATTCTTTATATATTATGCTTATTTTCCCCATCAGCAAAAAAAAATGCAATTATCATCAAGTAAGGAATTTAAATTGTTAAAACATAATTTTTGTTGGTGATCCTTGGATGGAATCCAGGACCTTCGCACTGAGCAGCATCTTCAGTCTTTTTTAATTTTTCATTTGGGACAGGGTCTCACTTGAGTTGCCCAGGCTGGGTTGAAGTTTCAGTCCTCCTGCGTGAGCCCCCCCAGTGTGCCGGGACTGTACACGTGCACCATCACAGCTGGTTCCGGGTTTTATTTTGATCAAATCTGTGCATCGCAACAGTGAGACACAGTTAGGACCATGGGCTTTGGGATCTGACTGAGCCTCTCAGCAACCAGTAAGTCACAAACTCCTGTGGAGTCTCAGGTTTCTGGGTGCAAAACTGGGCGATCATTTCTCTAATCTTCTCAGCATCCCAGGACTCAAACAGAAGAGATGAGAGTGTTTTGCATATTGTCAAGGGCCCCATGAATAAATCAATCAAATAAAGTGTGAAGCCCGCGGTAGCTTGCGGTTCCCGATGGTGGGTTCAGATGTTGAGGGAATGCATTGGCTTCATGGGCCAGGGCAGGAGCTCCTTGGGCTCAGATGGAATCAGGCCAGGCAGATAAAACCCAGAAAACTTGGAATGAAGCTGCATGTGGGGGTGTGTGCAGGACAAAGTCACTTTGAGGCGTCACGTGGTGAATGTGAAGGGTTGCTTTTTTCCAGAATAACCCGCACTCACTGGCAAGCCCTAACCTGACCCATCTCTGCACTGTCAGGCTGATGCTTTTGCCCATTCCTTTTCCACATAAACTGTGATCAGTGTGTGGCTGCTGGAAGCCAGAGCTGAGTAAAAGTGAGTCCGATATGAACCAAACCCTGAAATGACATCATTAGTTGAGGCCACCCCTGGTTTAGAAACCTGTGTTATTGTCCTTCCTGTCACTGGACAGCAAAACATGGCACTTTTCCCCTTGTAGGCCCCAAGCCCTCCGAGACTGTTTTTAATGGTGAAACTTTCAAAGTTCTACTTACAATATCTCCCTCGTAAAATCCCTGATGGGAGTCAAATTTCAGATTCAGAAGGAGCCTTCTAGAAAG
>RJWT010011400.1:0-23344 GCA_004365215.1 Cuniculus paca
TTTTTAATTTTCCTTCCTTCCTTGCTTCCTCCCTCCCTCCCCCATCCCTAGTTCTCCTTTCCTTTTGAACAGTTTCTTCCTATTCCACATTTTATTTTGCTACTTTATTTTCCCCACCCACAATTAAACCCCTGTATTTTTCTTGATGTTTTAGAAAATCAGATGTGAGAATAACGAGATCATTAAAGTATCACTAAATGATAGTTCTGTGATAGTCATGGGTGACACTTTCGTGTAAGATTTACATCTGTGATTTTAGAGTTCTAAAGAAACATGAACTAAGGTATTGACACCACATTATTACCAACTGATGCCTCACCAAAATGATAACCAATGTTTATAGAACTTCCCTTTAGAAACTTTGTATATACATTCAAAAGATTTGACTGAGATTCAGTAAAGCCTTTGCTTCCTTCTAACCAAATCTTGAAAGGAGACATATTATGTTGTACATTGTTTTCTTTTCAAGTATCTATTAAGTATTTATATTTGGTTTAATCCTTTTGAAAATACTCACATTAAATCTTGCTTTATGGCTAATATTTGTGAGGTTAAGCCTCAAATATATACTTTATGAGCACTAAAATATTTCAAATATCTCTTGCTTTTTAAGAAAACATTTCCAGTTATACTAAACCCATGATTTAAACAAAATTAATGCTAATACAAATATGTAAAATTTAAAATTAAATAGATTACCAATGGTATTGAAATCACAAATATAACTTCACTTTTAGTTTATTTAATGAGTTCAATATTATTAATTAACATACTCATAAGTGAAACAAATCAGACGCGCATGTGTGAACATCGTATTGTCTCCCTAGTGTGCGAAGCTGAAAGAAAAAAGATAGTTATACTGCTGATTCCTCTGAGTTCAGTGAAGAGAAAGATTTGGGTTGGTATTGTTTGGAAAGTTAAATGCAGATATCTTGTATGCTGAGTAACTGATCTGAAGATAACAATATACAAGGTATTGACCATTTTTACCCTGTAAGTATCATTTTTGAAATTCTATTTTATTTTTTGTCTTTAAAAATAATAAATAAAATGCTTATAACTCAATAAGAATTCTTTTATGTATTGTGTAAAGGGAACCACGCCTACATTTTTCTTTCCACTTTGTTCTATGTTTAAGCATTCTCTATGGTTCAACCGAACTGTATTATTTCTTGCTTATTCATAAATGCATCCTTTTTCAGATTTTATTTTGTTTCTTTATTTTCCCCACCCACAACTAAACCCTTCTATTTTTTGCTTATCTTACTCCATTTCCATTAACCATACCCCCAGTAGGACTCTTTCCCTCCTTTTCCAGGGAAGATAGTACTTGGTAAATAATAGCTTGAGGAAAATGTTTATCTTTGTTCTTTTTCTACATACAGTAAGACAAATGTTTAAGTCACAAAATGATTTGGGACGATTCTCTCTGTGTAAGTCATGGTATCATATGAAAGACAAACATGCATGGAGATAATATTTTAGTAAAGAAATTCCTTTAATTTTGTGATGTATATTTTGTTAGCATTTAGAAGACTGGACAAACAGGAAAGAGTTAATCTTTATGTTATTGCAGAACTATATAACCTGCTTAGAAATTTCAGTTTATGCTGAAACTATTTCTTCTCCTCTTCCTCTTCTTCCTCTTCCTTCTCCTCTTCCATTAATCTGTTAAACTTTATAGAAGAGTTCAGAAATAACACAATACACAGAAAGACATATAAATAATTATAGTTTTATTCTTGTTGTTTTAAATATCTTCTTATTTCTCTTCACTGTCATTTACATAATATATGATGATAAAGGAGCAGGGTTTGCTTGTATAAAATAGGATTGGTATGTAATGGTTGGAGATAGAGTGTATGTAAAATCTGCCACACAAGTATATGGACATATAAGTTAAGTCATAATTACAGATTGTCTACCTTATTTAGTTAGTTTTCATTGTTAGTCCTTTACTTTTCTTACTTATCATAAAAATAAAACTCATTGATTTTTACATGGAAATTGTAACTGTGACCCAGCTCCTTCATGGACTGTTTTTCGTAAGCTTCAGGCTAAAAATCCCTTTGACATGTAGTTTGTCTCCCTCTTTTATGGGGCCTCCTCTCCTTTGTCTGAGATTAAATTTCACAGGTCTTCAAAAGGGTGTAGATCCTTTTGAGCAAAGATGCAGATGTGGCTCTCCAGTTACCTACATAGAAAATGAAGACGAGTTGCATTTATTAAGGGTTACCCACATCCCCTTAATGCACAAGATAGGTTTCTATGGATTTTGATGAAACTCACTTGTCTTTGGTACCTGAATATAAGAAGGGAGAAATCAACTCAGCAGACGCCTTTCCAGTACCTTGGGAACTGTCCGTGGTTCTGTAATCTTCCTGGCTTGCACTCACTTTAAAAACATCCTCTCACCTAAGAGAAACTGGTAGCATAAATGAAACAAATCAGTACATATCTTGAAATATATTTTGAAACAGTTGAATAGATAATTTGAGGAATTATTTGAACTTTTCCCTACTTCCTATTTTTCTATTTTCTACTTTCTTCTCTTATTCTCCCTTTCCTTATATCAATCACCTATATCTACATTTTATTTTCTCATATGAGAAACCGTGTGATATTTAAGCTTGTGTGTCTATTTCACTTAGATTAACTATTTTTATTCTCTAAACACTTTTTTATGAAATTTTGTTTTATATTTTTACAAAAGTAGAAGAGTTGTTTTTATATGTTCTTTATTATTACCTACTTGTATCATATCAAAATAAAAATATCTAACAAATGACCCTCTGAAATATGATAATCCCAAACAACTATAATGAAGTTAGTTACCAAAAATCTCTTAAACCTTGAATTTTTAAAATGACCTTAAGCAGTTTTTGTTCAATAATGAATTAACTCTTATAAAATGTAATTTATACACTGTATATTGAGAAATGCTTTTAAATAAACACAAAGCAAAACGGGAAAAACCAAGTGACTGAAAATCCACTGCATGGACTTATAAAGTAGGAAGTGTCATGATCTTTCTGTAGCTGCCATATTGTCCTGTGGGGTACAATACACCTCTAGATTTCTTGCTTCTCCAACACTGAATGTAACTTGGAGCTATTACAATAGCTGTTAATTGAATTTTGGCCTCCATTTGTATTCTCATTAATTTAACAAAGGTGCCAAATTTCTTTCCATAAAGCATTATGTTTATCTCATCACTACATGGTTCAAAATAATTTAGCTTATACAAAGGGTATTTAGTGCCTTCATTATAAGCACTATGACAAAATACCTGGGGGCATCACAGCATGTTGTCCTATTTCTGGAGGGTCTGTAGGCTAAACTCCTCCTTGAGAGACCAGTGATTTTGAATTTGGATTTGGAAGTACATTCACCTAAATTCCAATCAAACTATTAGTAAAATATTTGATGCTTACCATGTATAACTTATTGACCTTTTGTGGAGCTAATTTACTCACCTTTAAAACAAGGACAAAGCTGATATTTACCTATTCATTTCTTGTAAAGAATAATAAAACGGTGAGAATTTGGACTCTGCCATGTACTTCATGTTCAGAGAATGCTAGACATTGTTATGATCACTCAATTTCTAACCATTGTGATTAGTTTGCTTAGAATTAGGTGAACCTGACTGAGAACATAGCTGCTTTTCCTCCAATATCTTTTAAAAGATATTTATGGTAATCTCTATTAGAACCATCTTGTATTCCTTCACCCAATATACAACTTTAGGCAGTTATAATAAAAACCGAGATCCCTTATTTGTAAGAGAAAGCAAATGTGGCATAAAAGATTGTAAAGGGATTAAATTCCCCACAAATGTAAATTATTTCACATCCCTCAGAATAGTCTTTATGGTGCATGCTTTCTTCACCAGTGTCCAGGTTATCACTGGCATGCTTTTGTGCTGAAAGAAATTATATTTTTGCTGAAATTATATTAAACTGTTCACTTATAAGGGTCCTTTTTTTGTATTCTCATGTATTACAATTTAAATTTTGGACTTTCTCTTTTAAAAATATCTGTTGACAGTGTGGTGTGGTGACACAGGCCTGCAATCCAGCTACTCTGGAAGCTGACACAACAGGACAGAGGGTTCCAGACCAGCCTGGGGAACTTCCAAACTCTGTCTCAAAATATGGCTGGTAGCTCAGTAGTAGAGTACCCTGCGTAAAATCTCAGGTGCTCCCTGCCACACACGCACACACACATACACACACACACACACACACACACACAGGTAAAATAATCTTTTGGCATAAGATTTGTACATTTAGGCATTTACACTAACTTAAATTTTATACACACCAAGAAGAAATAAAAGAGACTGGACCTGTATCATTCACTGTTTTTAATGGTGTTGGTTCTTTTCTCCCCTATGACTCAGGTTTCTTTACAATAGTGAAATGTTATTACTCCCTTGTATTGATTTTGACCACTTTGATGTGTCTTAAATCAACTAAATTTGGGGAGTCTTTCATCTTACCGTAGTATTATGAACATGAACCAAAATAGAGGATACTAGAATTGTTTAGTCAGAATATTGACAGATTCTGCCTGGTTTAGGTATTATGGATTTTTATGATCTGTATTGTTTCACAATTCAGTATATTTTATGTGCTCTAACTCTTAAAAAAGAAAATAAAATAGTAATATGATCTTTTACTTGAACACTGCAGTGAAATAGGAATTTTCTATAAGTAGAAACACAGTCAAATGAAATAGGTATAGGAAATTAAGTTTCATACGTATAATTCAGACATAGTACAATATCCAAATCTTAAAGGACAAACACAGGAAATCTCTTAAGAAAACTTTAATAAACAGAATGTAATATTTTCAGCTATTCATTTTAGGTGCCAACAAAGCAAATAATTAACTTTTTGTCACTTAATATTCCTGTTTTTAAGACTTATGTTTAGAAATATTATACAGTATCTCCTGTACCAAGAATAAATAAAACTCTGAAACTAGGCCAAATTATTTTTAGTGCTTAAGAAAATCAGACTGGCTTCAGAAATTCTATGTGTGTGAGGCAGAGAGGGACGCTGCTTGGTGTATGGGTTTTGTTGGCAGACTACATTGTCTAAGACTAAGTTTGCCAGTCCTAGCAAAAATCACAGTTGGCAGCTGAGATTATTCCAGGTTATCAAAAGCTCTTCCCTCCACCACTGAAAATACAATCATAGAACATTAATGTTTGGAGAAAATCTTTCCTTGTTAACCTTGTCGTTTTGTAACATTCACGCAGTACTCCAAAACAGAAGTTTACCTGTTAGGAGAATGAGGAATCTGACACATAGGAGATGGAGAATGCAAACAGAGGTAAAGGGGAAGATAGGAGGCAGCAGATAAAAGAGAAAATCCAGACGTCTGCGCTAGAATAGATTGGCTTTAGGTCTGAAAGAAACCGCTCATGATACTAGGTGGTTGTTTCTCACAGAAAGTAAGCAAAACCCCATCTTCCTTGCCCCTGCACCAGAAAAGCATCCTGAAGTTTTTCCTCTTGTACCTTACGCCTTTATCATCTGAATGGTGAACACGTTTACCCTGTGTCTGGCTAAATAGTTGAAGCTTTTTTTTTTTTTGAGAATAAAAAAAGAAAAGAAAAAGAAAAATACCTGCTCTTGTTCTTTCCTTAATTCAGAATAATTTCATGGCACAGTTGGAAATCACATCTGAAGAAAATCAGCCTGTCGCTAAATGCATGGCTGAGAACAGATCCTTTCCTGTTTACAGAAAGCGCAAGCACCCAGGGCTTGAAAGGTAGTGGAGAAGAACGTGAGTAGAGTGACACAAACAAGGTGCAGAAAGGGATTCAGAAACCCTGAGATAAATCACATGTTTGCACAGTTCTGACACTGTTTATTCTGAGCCATATGCAGACAAATGGAAGTCTGTGGGGAGAGACTTTCTATCTGCAGTCATGCGGGCACAAAGGTTCCACAACGCATACCTTCGAAAATGCCCAAATCCACACATTGATGAGAAATTACTCACTTGCTTGATTTTGGTTGTTCTTATAAGTAACTTTCGTGAAATACCTTTGTTCTCAGATTTAGGTGAACAGAGACTTGATAGAAACTCGGAAAACTTCCAGTGAAAGCTTTAGTTCCATGCAAGCCAAATATCCTGACTGCTTAGTAGTGGTAAAGCTTAGAGTTCTGGTAAGAAGCAAACGCAGAGTGTGACTGTGCAGGATGTTAAAGAGAGACAAAATTACCAAAGTTTCCAGCAACATTTTGACTTCTTCTTGTATAAGGAAGGTAATATGCCTCGCAGTCCTTGTAGGCAAGATTTGCTCTAGTGCTCCCTGGCAGGCTGGAGCGGACCCTTTGTGTATTATATGCATGATTTAGAAGAAGCTGTGTCAGCACTGATTTATACATTGACAGCTAGGGATAATACAATGTGGGCAAACATACAGCTCACCCTTTTACAGATTAACCTGAAGACTGCATTAGGCAAATTTGATAGCATTAAAAGATTTTGCCAATTTGTCTGGAAACAATTTCTCTTTTGTAATGTGTCAAGGGTAACACTCCATGCCATTGTACTAATTTAAATGGCTTTGATAAATTGGTAGAGAGGTTAGAGAATAGTAGTGTAGATATATATTTAGTCATTTAAAATAAAAAGGCTATTAACTTAATTGTTAAATGAATTTAATCTGTAAAAATCAAAAGTGCTCAAGAATGTATTTGTTTTCTTGGACCCACAGCAGCCATATTATATCACAAAGCTTTAAAAGTTTTCCTGGAAAAAAAGAATAAAATTATACTTTTACATTACTTCTCAACATATAGGAATGCTTTAAGCTCTTACGGTGGCATCAGTGGTAGCTATTATTTGGGGGAAAGTCTGAGTTTATAAAAGCGATAAAATTATATCTTCTCTGGGGTGTACCTGTTTTTATATTGCATGTCCTCGAATAGCATTAGCATGACATCAAGATAGTCTTGTGTGTGATTGTGTCCCCAGGAGACCTTCTTAAAAATGAGATGTATATTTCATGAGACATTCTCTATGCACATAATTTCTAAAGTAAGGAATCTGAATGGGCCCCTCTGAGAGTCACCGGATTAAATCATAGCACTTTTATTCAGCAGTCTTATAAGAGAAGCAGCTATTTTACAAGAATGTTCCAACAGTTTCTTTAAGAACAGACCTCAAATATGAATTAGCCCCTTTGGTGAATTCTGAACTTGATACAAGGACAAGAGTCATCTGTATTATGATCATAATCTTACACCTATGTATCTGCATTCCCTCAGCAGTTCTTGTAGAGCTGACAGCTCACCTATTATAGAAAACATTTCTATCTCAAGTGAAGCATTGAGATACTTTTTCTTTACTTGAATAATATCTGTAAGTATCAAGCTACTACGTTTAAACAACTCTTTGGAAAAAAGAGGCTAGTACAGATAAATCTTGGTTACTTAGTTGTTCATGTCGATCAAACCGTGCTTTAGTATAAATACAGAAGTTTAAATTCCAAAACAAAAAGCAGAGAAAAAGCAAACTTAACTAAGTTTGCAATATCCTGTTTTTTCCTCTCCACTTTTGAATTTTTAGCACAAAGTACTTAACCTGCTGGAGAAGATTCATTTGTTTGAATTATATGTTATTTAGAAAGAACTGGTATAAGTTTAAACTTTGTACCATAGACATGTATAGTAATTTAACAATAAACTTGTGATGTATATTTCTTATGGTTTGAGGTCAAAATTAACGCCTGTGAGAAAAGTAGAAGTTTATTAAATTTTTAATACTTACAAACATTTTTTGGAGTAGTATCATTATGAAATGTTCTTGACTGAAAAAATGCTATGTGTACATTGTAGAGAGCTTGGATGTAATGGTAAAAGCTTGTATTATGAGAATAATGCACTTTACTACAAGACAACTGCTAACTTTCTGAAATGTACTCCTGGTTAGGACTAGCAGCGAGATCTATGGCATACCATTTCTCCTTGATTTGGAGTTCTGGAAGGAAAACTGCTTTTAAAAGAAAGAAACCTAAAAGTAGTCATGCTCTTTCTTGCCAAGGATAGTGAAATTAACATGCAGCTGGGCTTCTCTGATAAATGGATTCTGTTAGGTCACTGAGGGGTGCATGTGACATTAAGTGATTTACAGTCCTTTACCTTAATGAAATTGTTTCAGCAAGATGACGCTGAAAGCTCTTAATGGATAGCTTTTCTTGATGTAATGAAATTGCATTCCTATGGTATTTAATATAAGGTGCAGTTATTATTTACTGGAGCTTTCCAAGGGCTGCTATTTGCACAGACAGTTCAGAACAAAAAGATTTCAGTAGCGGCGCAGAGAGAGGCCGGAATGGTTTTTGACATTCTTAAGCAGATGAGTGCGCTTGTGAAAGGATTTCAGTTAGTGGGTCCAAGGCTTCACAGACCCTTCAGGAGTCTTCCTGTCACCTACCCTTGCTACTGTTCATTTCCTTTACATACATTCTTGTAATCTGTTTAACAGGCAGCTGGATTACAACCAGATCAGCTGTATTGAAGATGGGGCGTTTAGGGCTCTCCGGGACCTGGAAGTGCTGTGAGTACTGCTTATTTCTCTTATTCATTTAACAGGAGCTTTGTGTCTGGAGAATAGTAATGTGGAGGTTTATCTGTTGGTTTAAAACGTGTGTCAATATGATCCTCTAAAAGAGATACCTTAAATAAGAGTACAGAGTTGAAGTATTTATGTGTAAAATCATGTGCTTCCTATCTTTATATTTAGGCAAAGTTGCATATTTAAAAGGAACACTCAAATATTCTCCTTATAATAAAACACTCTCCTAGGAGGCATAGGATTTGTGAGAATTCCCCAAATGGCTAAATGTTCAGATAAAATCAATTTTGTTCAAATAATAACATAAAAAAATGCCTCTTAGTAAGTGATGTGTTGATATAGTCTGTACTCACTATGGAATGAAAAGATATTTTCTCATTTAAAAATGTAATTTTTGCTGAGAAATGAATACAAAAAAATCTTTGTAGGGTTAATTTTAAATCTTTCCTTCCATTCTAACAAGCTGCTCATTATGTCCATTTTTAAGTCATCACTACTAACTCATAATGTACAATATACAGACTTGAATTGTAAATTCACATCCTCTTACTTACTGGGTAGACATAGCTAAAAAAAACTGCTTAGAGGCAACTAAGTAATCTCTATTGATTTTTTTGGTTTTGTTTTCTTTTATCTTTTTTCTTTATTTTATGAAAAAACAAAATTTTATAAGAAAATATTAAGAGAAAAATAGTTAATACAATGTGTATCATTATCTTTATCTATTGACTTTTGCCATAGTAAAATAATTTTATTGAAATAATTAATTTTAATAAAATAAAATTTAATCAAAACTATACTTGCTTGAAGCACTCTTTCCGCCTATATGCTCCTGGATATTCATTTTTTTCAGTTAAAGAGTTACATTTTTAGATTTTAAAATGGACTCACAAATTTCCTTCCTGAATAAACATATTTTTGTCTGCTCCATTTTATCCTTGACATGATCTGCTTAAAAACCTAAAACTGAACTAAAGGTGAAGGGTTTTTTTAATGTTCAGTTCATTTGTTAAAAGTTATCCAGAAATCATCAAAAGGAAAGAAGAAAATTTCATTGCTTTTAAAATTAAATTTCAGGAGTAGAATAAAATTCTGAAAAGAAAAATCCTTCACTTTGAATTGTTTTAGTAGCATTTTTTGAATGATTTTAAATTTCTTGCTAGTAAATGAATAGCTTTTAGTTGTACCATATACTGTTATTCACCAGTTATAAAACCATGTATATTGTTATTGATATAAATTGTGAAATATAAAACTGTATCCTGTTCTCTAAGTACAGCAAGATGACTTTTATTTCTGTTGATAATAGTCTAACTTCTTTAGGAAGAACATTCAAAAGTGCTTTTCATACACATTTTATTGTACAATCACAGTTTACGTTGTGTGCTGCAGCCACCTTCAAGATGCGAAACTCACTGATGCTACTTCAGAGTCAAGTAATTATGATACATATATGGCTTCATGGTAGTGGTCTGAAATCAAACCACAGTCAGTCACTAAACTTTGTGAAAAGACTGTGACAGGTTACTTCAATAAACAGATCCGATCAAGCCAACAAATCTGTTACTAGAGTATTTTTAACTAAAAATATGGAAGTCATTACATAAAAAATTTGCTGAATATCCTGGAAAAATTAAATCCAATAAAGTACTTCATTATTTTTAATTAAAAGCTTAAATTCTTACTAGATATGGAATCATTCAGTTCACTCAATATATATATAAAGTATCTGCTATGTATTTTTATAGAAAATAGATGGAGACAGACAGGGAAACATTAGAGAACCAAGAACTATGTTAGGCACTGAAATATTTAACTCCAAATAAAATAACTATATATTTACACATTTCCTACAAGCCAAAATCATTATTTTCAGAAGCAGTGTGTGAAAATACTATCGCTGTCTACATTTTTGTCATCTTCCCAAAATATCTAAAAAAGATGATTTTCATAGTATTAAAATAGAAATCTAAAATGTTGACATTTCAATCCTCTTTTGTGGGCTTCAATATACGTACCCCAAAGAGATATACATCATTATGAGAGTCTGTTTGCTGAAGAGAATAACTTAAATTTTCACCTGGTGCAAGGAAATGTGAATGTTTTCATTTCACATTTACATTTAACATTTAATAAAATCATGAAGATATTATTTCCATATATGATACTTTTTGAATTTCCACACTTTCAACATTGTTAATAACCGATGAAAAATAAAGGCAAAATTGGATAACATGCAGAAAAGACTGGAATTTATTATATTGAAATCTCTTGTAAAGTACATAAAAAGTTTGCCTATTTTATGTTTATAATTAGAATGCTGTCAGGACAAAAGTTATCTGCTTACTTTTTTAGCACTGTGATCCTTTAAGATGTGTCTTTTTGTTATGTGGAAATAAGAAGGAACAGTAACTTGCACCTCACTTTAAATTCCAGATTACCTGTGTTTTAGGTTATTTTAATTCTATGAATAATTTGTGAATATGTGACTCTTCTGAGGGCAAACAGGAGAAGTTAGGTAATTATTCTAAGTCACTGATGAGCATCTGTTAGGTTAGTATGCATACTGTGGTAGAGAGAGCAAATAAAGTCCAAGAAACCAAGTGACAAGTCAAGGTAGGTGAAGCAGGGAGGCAGTTCATCATGGGTAGGTTCGTAGGAAATTGACTTCCCATTGAATTCTGGTTGGCAGGATGTAGAATTAATTGTTTATTTTCTTAATATGAAGACACTGGAAATTAAATCTATATCAATATTTTATTTTTTGACAATAGACTTAGAAATGAAATCTGTCCCTGCAGTTGCTGGCTTTACATGTTTTTTCATTGTTCACAGAATAGGCATAATTTAATTGCACTGAAATATACTGATTCATACCCACTCAATGGCACACTTTCTGCTTGCTTACTTGACACTGAGAGAACAAGAACAGCTAAATTGCCACCTAAGTGTGAGGAGTGCTCTATGACTATAAAGGCTGGCATTTTGAACTTACACACCAAGATGTCTTTTGTACTAGAATATATTTTCATTACAAACAAAACTCTAAAAATTGAGTACATAAATAGACTTACATACAGAAGAAATTTTCACAAAGAAGTAAGTACATAAGTTTCTGTCACAGAATTGGCCACAGCCGAAACACATGTATGCCATCATGTCAGATTAATACAATATTAATCATTATGAATTTTAAAGATAATGTTGTGAGTTTCATGTATCTTTCAGTCACTATCTGTATCGGTACGATAGGCCAGCATCAATACTCAATAAAATGCTATTAAGATAAATTATTTATTCTGCTGCAATATGTGAACCAATATTTTGAGAAAATATATAAATAGATATAGACTTCCTCACTCAATGGAATCTCTTTTGCATGGAAATATAAGAAATTATAGTTCAAAAATCGACGCATGTCTGTAGTGTATGAACTACTTTAAAAGTGTATCTTCGAGGTCACATTTTAGAATGCTATCTACTCTGAAGAGTTTAACCATATTAAGTCCGCATAAATTTTGAAGGTGGAAAGAAAGGTCATTTGAAAGCAAATCCCTATGAACATTGAAACAACTAGGGGTATGAATTAGGCATCCTACAAAAATTTACAATTACTAAAATTTAAAGAGATTTTGTTTTCCCTTTGGAGAAGTTGAGTTGTAATAAGAAATTCGTGCAAGAGTTACCTTACGAACTTATGAATAAAGTCTGAATCTGGAAAGCGATTTTTTGAGGGAAAGGGGTCAACCATACAATGGGAGGACGACCAAAGACTGCATACTTCTGAAGGAATCAAGGAAGATAGGAGCAGCAGTCCAGATGAATTTCAATACTGCAAAAAAGTTGTACAGATTCAGTTGTCTATGGAGGCCAGACCAGGAACACAAGTAAAAGAAGTGGCATAACTGCAAAGAAATGCAGAGGGTGAAAGAAATGAACTACAGATATTTGTGGATGGTGAGACTTGTTAAACTGGCAGTGATATGCTCTGTTGTCACAGCTAATGTTCAGCTCCAATGGACCATATTCCTGTTGCTATGAGAAGAGTTTCAACCTGATTTTCCACAGGAAGGTAGAAGTCGACCTCCTAGTTTTCAAACACCCACAACTAGGTCAGATAATTCAGAATCTTTGAACCAAGTCTGGTCGGGCCAAGCAAAATGCATTCATGAGGTCACATTACGCCAATATGGGTACCAGTTGTGCCGTAGGAAATGTTCTGAGGTTGGAGGATTGACTTACCCTTCTTGCTAAAGTTGGGCACATCAGCTACAGACCTAGAACATGCTCTGCCTCTACGATCTCGTTTTGCAATGTATGAATGCCACAAGAACTAACCTAGGAATTTGAATTAAATTACGCAGAAAAAGTAAGTCTGTAATGGAGGACCTGTAAAACTGGCAGTCATTCGGTGCATGTTATGTGAGTGTCTAGCATTTTCTGGTGCTTAAGCAAAATGCATTTTTTTTCCAAACACAATTGTATGTATCCTGATATTTGAACTAAAAGATATCACTGCTCAAGGAAATTTGCTTTCAGCCGATCTCTGCCCCCTAAAATATAATTGCTAATGATAAAACTAACAGTGTTTCTGTTGAGGAAGATTAAGAAATGGGAGAAGCAAACAAACATTTTACTTATTCTAACCGTGAGTCTCCTGATCACCCACCTTTCCTGGCCCTGGGTAAACCATGATTGTTACCACATAGCACTAAAAAAAGGACAGTACACCCTGTTGCAACTAACCAGTTAAATTTCTAATACCCCACCAGCGCACACAGAACATACCAAACACAGAGGTAAGTCTTGCTACCGAAATTTCAATGGTGGCTGATGTCCATAGCAAAGGATATTGAGCAGTTTGGTCTCCCAAGACCTGACATCAGTGATTCTGTATTGTTTTTATGAGACTTCAGTTCAGAAATTCATGTGTGTTCATTAACTTAAGAATGCTAATTGCACACAATGCCTCTATAAGAAATTGTACCATTTTTCCAGCAGTGACTGCTCTGTGTTCATTCCTTAACCAGCTTTGTAAGTAGACATGTATGTGCATTGTGCAAAGTCAAATGTAAGTTACATGTGTGATGTTCTCACCAATGCCATAGATTTGTTATAAATGTTGAATAAAACCAAATGCATTGACATTTACTTACACACAAAAATTATAATCGTGAGAATAAAATAGTGCTTTCTTTGCGCCATCTCTACCAGGTAGTCAGTTCTACATAATAGAGCCACAAGAAGTTTTCTGCATATAAATAAATACCAATGATCTATGCTTTTTTGTATCTAATATTTCTAAATTTTTATTATTCTACAGCACTCTCAACAATAACAACATTACAAGACTTTCTGTTGCAAGTTTCAACCATATGCCTAAACTTAGGACTTTGTAAGTAGTTAAAAGATCAAACAAAGATGAATTTAATTTATTAAGAATGTTCCTTAAGTACTGTTTCTAGTAAATAAAGAACAGGACTGCTATGAGGTTCATTATGGGGTAAAGAAGGAAATCACAACTTACAAAAGTACAAAAAAATGGTATTTTAGTAAATGAATTCTAAGTCTGAAAACTTGAATGGTATACATTAAAGTAAGTTTGCAGAAAAAAAAGTATAGAACATTTACTTTGAGCTATTGTAAAGGTCACATTTCATTAAGAAATAGAAGACTCGTTGATTGGCTGTCAGAGATGATAAATGAGAAATCTTTATGATTTTATTACTGTACTCTAAGCAGACCTAATAAAGCTACACTGGTTCTCTAACATTCTTTGTAATGTAAAAATCACAGCATCACACTCTAGTGCGTCTGTATTTAAGGTTGTATCAGCATGTATATTTAAAAATATTTTTTTCAGGGGTTACTGATGAACGTTAAGATTTTGGGAGAAAAAAATGATTCTTTAATAAATTATTGGCTACAGCTATCTGTTTTCTCATGAAAAAAAAAGGAATCCTTAAATCCTAAGGTGGGAATAATTGAAGTATTTTCAGAGGTAAATCTTACTGGAAGTGGGTTTTGAAATCACTTTAACCTAAAAATTATAGTACTACCTAGATGAGAAATGACTGGAAACAAAACGGAAGTGCTGAATTTCTTGGGGGAGTAGAGGTGTTTTTAAGCAGGACAAGCACATCTTGCTTGGATTTTCGAAAGTAAGTATAACAGCACATAACTAGAAAAATACTATATTTAATTTCTGTCTGCAATAAAAATCAATTAGATTGTTAGCTTTTCAATGAATTCTACAGTACCAATCTCAAAATCATTTTCTTCTCAATAAAATCAAATCGTATAACCTGTCATCATAGTCCCCTTGGAATATGATTTAACGAAGTAAAGAAATTCTAAAAATATTTAGGAATAATCAAGTTTTGTTTTGCTGGGACTATCAAACTGAGACTAACCTGATGGAATTAGTAGTCCGGTTCACTTAATATTTTACAAAATTAGTTTCCCATTAACTTTAGCTAATTTTTATTAGTACACACCTGCAGTACATGATTACATTCATCATAGGGAGTTGGTGCATGCACATAACACATCTTAATTCTTCTTCTTAAAGAAAAATTGATAGTGCATCCAGTCCTTGCAAAAATAAAACCACTGAAACTTGTAAAAACATATCGTCAGTGGCCCTTATTTTCTTGCATAAATGCACAAATTTGTGTTAATGATCAGCTTTTTAAGTTTTTATTTTCTTCTTTATTTCAACTTAATTGGTTGTCACTGTATTGTGGTAGGTTTAGATGGACATATTTAGAAAAGATGGATGTGGAATGCATCAGTCCTGCTTCCAAAGGATGGCACTTTCACTTTTAAGCAAATTGAGCCTAAGGTCACCTAGCTTTGCCTTTGTTCAGTGGTGTGCTTTCTGGTTTTTATGCAAGACAGTCTATTTCTTATACACAGGCTCAAGGAGAATGTAGAACAGTCATCTTTAAATTCCCTTGCTTTGGTCAGTTCATTGCTCTATAGTGTCATAGCTACTTAAAAATTACATTTTTATAGTCCAATTATCTTTCGGGACTGAGTTCCATGTTTTACTGTCCATTACTGTTATTGGGTTAGAATTGAGCACATCAGCTAAAAAGGACTAAAATGGTATTACAGTGTCATAGATGATTCTGGGAATGATGCTTTGATTTATAGCTTTGGATGTTCCTTTCTTTAGTTTGAGAAACATAAAAGCCAGTTTGAAGTCATTTACCTAATTTAGTGCATACATTTGTCTGATATTTTATTAATGGAGAAGTGCCGTTTGCCACTTGGAAGCAATCCATGATCTTGTGTGGATTCTGCCAACTTGGAGGGGCCTCACTTAATTCCTTCACTCCCAGCCACTTGCGCCTTTTAATTTCAGACTCTGCAATTGGGGATAGGTTCCCAAGAGCCAAAAGCAGCTAATCCCTTTTCCGTGATTAAACAAAAAGAAGAAGAGAATCAGAATAGGGGTGTGAGAAAACCATTTTATATTGAATTATTATTCTGCCTTGTTCAGCAAAACGTGACCTGCTAAAAAGATCTTGCAAGCAGTTTCTGGAGAGACTAATAACGACAGAACTGACTGATATTTCATACTGAGTTGCAACTTTTATTAACCTGCCCTCTCCCCTCTACCACCACTTCCTGCACCCCATTTCCCCTGGCTCTGTGTGTCGGGACTGCAGAGCAATTTGCCCCAACTGATGATTTTCTGTTTACCTGTTCAAATGCTAGGGGCAAAATAATTATATGGTCCTTTTGCAGCTTCTGAGTATTTGCCTAACTTAAGTAAAAAGAGACTTCAGTTCTGTGGCTGTGTGACAGTTTCATTAAAAAAATTAGATTGGAATTTGCCAAGTTTCATCTTCTCCATTAAAAAATAAACGTATGTTACTATTGATGACTTTTTCGCATTTTGAAGTAACTATTTTCTGTGTTTTCGCTTTGAACGTCTTTCCTCTCCTTTAGTCGGCTGCATTCGAACAACTTGTACTGTGACTGCCACCTGGCCTGGCTCTCCGACTGGCTTCGCCAGAGGCCCCGCGTGGGCTTATACACGCAGTGCATGGGGCCTTCCCACCTGAGAGGCCACAATGTAGCAGAGGTTCAAAAACGAGAATTTGTCTGCAGTGGTAAGACAGAAAGAAGAGTTACGTTAGAGTATCGCGTGCGGTTCTTTAGCAGGATGTGAGGAATGAATGCTTCAAATTCAGTGTTGCTCACTAATGTGCAATTGTGTGTTAGTCACTCTATGAGACTTGTTTATGCAGTGATGGTGATGCATTCTCAGACTTCTGTATATAATTAAAAATTTCCACTTATACCTGAGATCTTTCAATCTTCACTTTAGAGGAGATACAGAAAATTCTAGATTTTAGTTCTGATTTCTACTCATTTTTTTCTTCTTTAACAATTTATAGCCACATTTATATTAACAACTGAAAAACAATTAGCTAATCCTGAGTCCCTGCTCTGAAAGTAATTCTACCATAAGTGCCAGGTGATTAAATATTTTTCATGTATACAACTATAAATTCAAATCTACCTAAAAAGTAAATGATTGACTTAAAAAACAAAATACAGAAATAAAAACACAACATATGTTACCAAAGATATCAGTACCTAACAGTTATTTCTCAACACTTAAGCATCAATCTTAATCTTTCACATGTGCTTACTGCATTCCAAATCCCTCAAAACAACTGTATGAGCAGTATAATCTTATCTCTATGCTAGAGGTTAAAATACAATGAAAAACTGTAATCTTATCCAAATTTATGTGATTCAATCCAAGGATTGCATCTAGGTGGTCATGCAGTGTGTACATGTGTATTTGTATGTTCATGTATTTATGTATACATGTCTCTATTGATGCATAATGTATTTTATAAATATAGGGCTAGTTCAGCTTCAGAGGTATCTGTTCAAAATATAATGGAACAAAATATATATATATATAAAATATTCATTTATTAATGTGTGTATAATATAGTTGGCTCTCCATATCCGCAAGTTTTGCAATCATAAATTCAACCAATTACAGATAGAAAATGTTTGGAAAAATTGCGTCTATCATGAATGTGTACAAATTTTTTCTCATCATTATTTCCTAAGCAATACAGTGCAAACTATTTGTGTGGTACTTACACTGTATTAGGTACTATAAGTAATCTAGAGATGTTCAAAGTATAGGGAGGATATGTTCAGCTTACCTCCATATACTGTCACTTTATAGAAGGGACTGGAGCTTCCTCAGGTTTGGGTATCTATGGGAGTCCTGGAACCAAAGTCTCATGCATCCCAAGGGACTGTAATGCATTACAATTTTTTTTTTAAGGAATGGAGAGCTATTGCTAGTACTTGACTTTATTTAATTGTTATCTTTTAGACTTTTTAATAATATTTCCCATTCTTTTTAAAATAAAAAAAAAAACCTCCTCTTACAGTGCCATCAAATGTTCTAAATAGGTCTGATTGCTTTTTTAAAAATTAAGCAATGGAATGACTAACAATTCGCTACTAACCACTTTTTTTTCTCTTTGCTTTTTCCTTCCTGATTTCTAGATGAGGAAGAAGGCAAGTTCACATTTCTTTTTTAGCCTGAGAATACTATTGTTTAAAGGAAAGGGGGTAGTGCGTAGTCCACAGCCTTTTCCTGCCACAGCACTGCAACCAGGGCCCTTCCCAGCATGCCCTTGAGGGCTGTCCCTGCTCTCCTAGCAAGGCCATGTCTTTTCAGATGCCCATTCAATGTAGCCCACAGGCGTTCTGTTGTTCGTAATTCCAACCTCACAATCTAATTTCAAAGTGGTCTTCTCCCTATATGGATTGTCAAAACACCCGGCGGCAGTTTACCCACTTATGGTGAAATTCTATGCAATGTAAAGCCCCAAAAAGAATCACAAAGATTAACAATTACAGAATGACACCATACAAATTCATACAATGACTTCAAAGAAAGTAGTAACTTTGAAACTATCCAAGTATCAAACTTAACATTACCTAATTTTCACCCACTTTTGTTGGCACAGGATAACTTACTTTGAACAACATTTGTATCTACCAACGTGGAAGTGTTGCCATGTTTCTCTTTTTTGAGACAAAGTAAATTAAGCCACATAAATTTGATAAAGACAAAACTCTCTTTCAGCTTATTAGAAATGAACATTGATTAGCCTGAAATTACTGCTTTTTGGGGAAACTCAAGAATAATTTTGAATAGAAATTGAATCTAAGTTTAGCCTCTCACAATTTTTTCATCTCTTAAAAATTACCATTTTTATGAGCTGTTTTTAAAATCTTGTTTGCTTCATATGAATATTGGCCTAAAAATATAAATGTGTGCTTCCTAAAATACATTTCTGAAATAAATGACCATTTTATGAGAAATGAATGCATTTCGAGAAATGTATTTTTGTCATAGTTTTTATTAATTGAGCTCATTCTGTATGTTTCACTATTATAAAATTCAGGAGGAAAATTCTGACTGCTGTTTTTCTATCTTTTAGGTCACCAGTCATTTATGGCCCCTTCCTGCAGCGTTTTGCATTGCCCTGCTGCTTGTACCTGTAGCAACAACATCGTAGACTGTCGTGGGAAAGGTCTCACTGAGATCCCCACAAACCTGCCAGAGACCATCACAGAAATGTATGTGCCCCAGAATTCCTTTTTATTCCTCCACCTTCCTGTCCAATCAAACCATGATTTTCTTTAGGACACTCTGGGTTTATCAGAGGCTCTTCTGATCAATTACCTTAGACAAATGTTCTTGTCAAAAGTGTATTGACCCTTACTCTGTTTAATTAAGTGCCTTATTTAGTGGCTAGCATTTTCTTTCTTCTTCTCTTATTTATTTATTCATTTGCGGGCCAGGGATTTAGCTCAGCCGCCTAAGCACCTGTCTGGCAAGGGCGAGGTCGTGAGTTCGATCCCTGGTGCCACAAAAAAAAAAAAAAAATCATTTGCAAAAGTAGTATTAAAAAGAATACATCAAAAAAAAAAAACACAGTACTTTTTCTTTTCCTGAGAAGGTGTTTTTAGATGATTTTGAGAGAACAAAGAGTATTTGTACCTAGTCCATACTTTCACGTGTATATATTTGTTATTGTCATTTGACAGGTGAAAACTCTGGAAATGCACAGAGGGAGGCAGCTGGGGGTGAGTGAGCCAGAAAACCCAGATAGCTAAATGAGGCGCCATCTTATCAAGAGCTTGTTTTAAAGTGCAGTTTCACGGCTTTGTTTGAATAGCCCAATGCCAAGTATAAAAAACCATAATATTAAAATGTTAGATGCAATTTTTTTTAAGTTAGTAAGGATTTAGCTTCTTTGAGTCAGTTCTTACCTCCCTCAATAGCTAAATTCTCATGGCAAAGTATTACTTATGTACTTTGTATGCAGCTACTAAATGCATTTTTGTGTCCTTGCCAATGATAGGTTTTGTGATAAAACAAGGTCACTTAAAGTGTAAAATGGAATGCTTTTATCATCCTAGAGAAAATGTTTACCTCAACATCCATCAATTAAGAAAGCACCCACCTATCCTGTTGTTGTTTGTCAGGCCAATTCTAAATTGCAATTTAGTTCATAGTTTTTTTGTGTATTTTGGATTGAAATAATAAAATATGTGTTTTGACCTTGTTAAAAGTCAAAACTATTATATTTAAAAACTCTTAACAATTTAACATTTTTCCTTTAGTTTACATGAAAATTTAACTGCTTTAATTAACTTTATATGAAAATAAGCTTAGTTTACAAGATCTGCCATCATTTTAAAAAATCTAATATATGCTTAAGAGTGTTCTTTGAGCTTTGGAATATAAGATATATTTGTCTGTAGACTCCAGAATCTAGACAGATTTGACAAAAACGCCAAATAATGTATGCACTCGAAAGCATTAGTCTAACCAAAATTTTAATTGATGGAATACTACCTTACCTATAGAAACCATTTTTAAATATTTTTTGTAACTGAACCTTAAAAGAAGAATGAGGTATGGTTTTGGAAAAGTTAGGCGACATTCCTTGGAAGAGAAATGTCAGAAACAAATACAGAAGTAGCATTATATTTGAGAGATTTGTATTTGAATCTTAACAGTGTAATAGATTCATGTTGCGTTATAGGAGAAAATACTGTTTTATGAAAGGCACTTCTGTCAGACTTTAAAACCAGGGATTTTTGAAGGCATTTGAGCCAGTTGGATGATACTAGATATGATGAAATAGACAATAGAAAACATACTAAAATTTTAAACAGGAGGATAGTACAGTCATCATCTATTCAGGTGTGAGTGTTTGAGTAAATAAATGTACCGTCAATTCTCCAGGGCTTCTATATTACAAGCAAATTCAATATACAATTTGATAACTCTGAAGTAAGACTCAAGTAAAGAAAATGTTTGAAGAGATGAACACATACATTTGAAGATATTACAGGGGGTGTAAAACAGAGGGAGAATGCAATGATTAAATAGAGTCAGAACATGTTAGTTGGAATCTCAGCTTTACTTACCACTTTACTTACTAACTGAAGTTTGTGGAAATTACTTAGCCTCTGCATTTGTGTCTTTATCTGAAACTAAGGATTATTGTTTATTTGAAATGAGATAATTAACATATGTAGAGCTATAGGGGCCTAGAGTATTTTAATTGTTTCCCAAATAGTGGCTCAATCAAGAAAGCTTCCATGGAAAAATGATATCAGAGCTCAACCTTGAAAGAAAGGTCGTAAACAGAAACACAGAGATGAGAGGAGGGCTTTCAGAATTAACGCAAGATTAGGAGCATCAGCAAAACAGATGACAGTGTGAAACACTATAAAAAGGAGCTCATTTTGACTGGTCTTTAATTCTTGAATGAATGCAGAAAAATAACATTGAAAAGAGACTGGAGCCAATTCATGGAGAGTCTTAATAGTACAAAATATTACACTTTATCTGGAAGGCACTTGAGCCCAAGAGTTTAAAGCAGGTGTTCCTAAAGAGTTTGCTTGAAAGTTGTGTGCCAGGGTTTTGGCAAAAGGGGAGAATGCGGTAGAGGAGACCTCTTAAGAGGTCTTCCATTGATCCGTGGGAGAGGGCCAAAGAGCTTGAGCTAGTAGGTAACAGAGGGAAAGGTGAAGTGGAAACAGGTACAGTAGCTACTACAGAAGCAGAATTCATGGGAGTTGGCAAAATGAGCTCCTAACAGAGAAACATGAACCAAAGATGATGCCAGATTTTCAATCGTGACTGATGCCGAGGTGATGGTTCTATCACTGCATATAGGGGCTGAGGAGCAGGACCAAAGCTGGGAAGGAACATGATGGTGAGGTCAATCCGTGAAATACTGAAATTTCAATGACACCCTTACAAGTGGTAAAAATAATACCCTATATCATAATCCTGGAGAGACACAAGGACTTGAGGCAAGGATTTTGGAGCAATGACTATGAGAACAAGCGAAGTTGATCGTTAATTGGCCAGTGGAAAGAAGAACAAGAAAATAGAAGCCCCAAAACCAAAACAGAAACAACAGAGGGCTGGAACAAGGAAAGTAGAAAAAGACCTCCGGCAGAGATGAGCTGCAAAAGCGGATATTACTGCTAGTGCACCCACGCTGTGGTCTGAAGGAAGCCCTGGGATTTGGCAAGTGTATTGCTGTTAGAGGATTCCATTTTGGTAGCAAGTTATTTCTCAGAGTTAACAAAAGGAGCGCTATGAATATTAGAAAGAACAGATATGGGGCAGTTGGAAGAGTTTGACTGAATGAGAATTCTTTTTAAGAAAAGACAATTGTTGCTATAAAGAACAAAAGATTTTAAGATACAGAAACCTCCTGTTATTAGAAAGTCAGAAAGAACATGAAGTAAGGAATGTGAGAGTTAAGACATAAAAGTAAGCAAGATCATTGTGGGCATAAGAAAGTAGTGATCAGATCACATTATCAGAAAGGAGAACAGAAAGCTATTGTAGGGTAAGAAAGAAGAATCAATTGTAAGTAATCTATTTAAAGCAAAGAGACATTTAAAGAGCTTTACTTTGTGTAGTCTATTTTACTTGTTAATCTCAGAGCTTTTCTCCAACTTTTTATGCTCTATAGATTTTACATAACAGTGGAATTTAGTATCATGAAAGTTACACGTCCCATTGAGTTTGCCTATATGGAAGAAGTAGTATATCAGTTAAAGCTACAATAAGGTAAATTTATAAGTAAAGGTGAAAGCATTTGCGAAGTTCTAGGTGAATTTAACTTCCCTGATTATTACATTACCGGGTCTATCAGTAAAGCATCAGATAATAAATCATATTGATTTTCAGTGCCAACAAAATACCTTCATTATCATTTGTTACAGTGGTGTGACTCACTAGATTAGTGACTACTTGCTTTTATTTCTTTCTTATTTTTATAATAAAAGATTAATACAATGAAGGATTATTATGATGAAGACGTAAAACAGTATACAACTTTTTAATCTTTCAAGAATGTAGGTTTTTAATTCAAGATGAACTGAGAATTATAAACTCTTCTCATATTGCTCAAGTATTTTAAATTTGGATTTTACCATAAATTAGCAGAGTAGGGTTTTTTTCATATTATCAGATATTTCAGTACTGTTGAGTTGCTTTCATGGTGTGTAGTATATCTTTATTGTTTCAAATATCTGCTAATATAATTCTAATAAGAAAGTATATATGTACTATGTAGATGTTATCAAATATGTGTGATTTTAGGTAGGAAAAAATTACACATTCTTTTTTCCAGGTTTGTCCTTG
>RJWT010011401.1:0-23346 GCA_004365215.1 Cuniculus paca
CCCACTTGCTTCCTTCTTGTCCTCTCCATGATGTGATATTCCAGCATCTGAACTGTTTCTCTCAGAGAGACTATTTACTCTGCTGCTTACTGTTCTGCCATCTTTAGCTCCTGATTATTAATACTCTTAAATATTTCAAATGTTTCTCTTTAGAAATCCTGAGTATTACTCCTTTTGGTAACACATAGCGAGAAATACTTTCTTCTGTATGTCACTTATATTTGAATTTCTTTTGAATTTCTTTTTCATATATTGTTTATTCTAATGGAATCAAATTTACAACTGGCTTTTCTCATAAAGAAGTAGCATGTCAAATTTTAAATGAAATCTATTAGGTGTTTTACTAGTGTCACAGCAGATTTATACATGAATTTGTTTATATACATATATTTTTTTTTTAAACTATTTAGCTTTCCATTGAAGGAAAATGGCATATATTTTGGTTCAAGTTTTTTTTTTTTTGGCATGTTTTCTTATCCTCCAAAAATTTTTAATTCCAAAATATTTATGTCCTTTATGCAAAACACACCAAAAAGAAATAAAATATATAAACTTAGTCAACAATAGGATGGTTAATATTTTTCTTTCAAGAGACCATGATTCTTATTTGTAGTAAGAATAGGCAAGAACTCCACATTACAAAAAAATCAGATTAAACATTAGCATTACAATTGTATCCAAAAATGACCTAAAGTGGCATTTTTCTCCACTCTTACATAAAGTTTAAAAAAGTAACTAATGGAAAATTTTAATCTCTAGCTCCTGTCTGTTAAAAAGTGTTAAAGTATATTATCTTAGCAAGGAAAATATATGGGAAGATGCCTGCATTAAACATTATTTTAAAATGGAACAGTAATGGGAAATGCCTGGTTCTCATGGTTATTACATGTAAATAATATGCTTTCAGAAATTCAAAATGATTAAAATATCACAATGGAAAACTTCTCGGTAAACTTTATCAATATATTTTTTTCCTTTAAATGAGTACTTTTAATCAATAGAAGTCTCAAAAGATAGTGGTACCTTCTTCAGATTAAATTGTATTATTGCATATATTCCATTGAATAGAATATTTCAATTATAGGTATGCTACAAAATGTCTAATTGCATAAAATCAGGGAACTGTATCCTGAATTAAAATATTCCAAGTACTTTTGTTTTAGAATATCATGTAAACAATCAAATACCAAATATAATTGTCAACAAGTACCATTCTACAGTAAAATGTATTTAATTTTATATTAAGTTGAAGATATTTAATTAAAAACTAAAGGAAATATAGGAAAGGTATAAAAATAAGACACTTTTTAAGTTCCATAGAACTTACACTGTATAAAATTCAAGGCACCCTAATCTTCATGAAAACAATAATAGCAATGATTCTTTCACCCATGCAGTTAAATCCATCATTATGGATACAACTGACACATACTGGTAAAGCTGGCTAACCCTGATGAATGGGACGGCACACTGGCATTTAACAGGTAACAGGTGAGCAGTCATGGATTTCCAGGATCATCTCCATCCCACCATTCTATTTTCTCAGGTTGTTAAAAATGCTGTTATTACAATCCATGCTGCTGAGCTGAGCTCGCTCTGCCTTTCCTTCTCGCTCTCCTCCCCAGTTTGCTTTCTCATCCTCAAACAGATGATGTTTTTCCTACAACTCTGTTGCTATGCACCCAAATTACTTCTCTACTCATGAGTGCTGCTGGAGCTCAGCTTCAGAGTCCTTCTGAAATTTTTCCGGCTTTCATCTCACAGGCAGACTCCATTCCCATGTTTATCTTCTTCTTTCTTTTTATGTGCATCCTTCTTTCTGTTGCCATTTTTGACAGAGGACTTTTAAGAATTTGTTATTCAGTCTTGATGATCTTATCTCCATTTTTTTAAGTTCAGCTTTTTTTCTGTTATCCTTAGTAATATACCTGAGCAAATCCCACATGCTGTTCTCATCAACAGACATCGCAAATGTAAAATCACACAATATGATTTTCAACCTCAGTGACAATCCAAAAATGAGCCCATTTATGACTCTTTGTCATTAAATTGTTATATTGATATATTCAAGGGACATGTGTCTTTAAAACTGTAAGGTAAGATGATGAGAAAACAGCCATTAATCTTATGGAAGATCCATTGTACATGATGAGTCACACGTGTTTTATTGCTCTCAGTATACTCATTGTTTTTGGCTTTCAGTGCACCGTGATTAAGTTTAGGTGTGGATCTCTAGTCATGCTAAAATTTAGTCATCTTTCTTGAATAAATGCTCTTCTAATTATAGAAAAAAATTAATAAAAATTGGTTATCATAAAATGTTAGACACATAAGAGAATGCTGTCAGTAAGCTAGGAAATCAAGAAGCCTCAGACCTTGTTACTCACAGAAACAATGACTTAGCCTCAGTGTACAGTCCAAAAGCCTCTTATGAGAACTCCAGAAACCAAGTAAGAAGTCACCTGAAGTATGACAGAAAGACACCAGAAGGAAAGAGGGATTACAAGTTCTTGAAAAAGAACATGGCAACCTTTCTAATTGGGATACATTCCCAGCAAATGTTTGCATAGCCCCAAAACCTCTAGGTGAAGGTCTTACCTTGAATAAAGTGAGACTGTAAAAGCCAAGAGAGGTGACTGTTTTTTTCAAAGGCATAAATAACAGTAAAATATAATAATAAAATAACAAGGCATGCAAAGAAGCAGGTCAAAGCAAGCCAAATCAAAGAAACAAACCAAATTCCAGAAATCAATAAAAAAAGAAATGAAAATTATGTAATACCTGACAAATAATTCAAAACACTCATCTTGAAGAACCTCAAAAGGCTTCTAGAGAAAAGATAAAAAATCAAACTAAATGGAGAAACAGCTATATAAACAAAATGTTAATATAAACAAAGAGAAACTTTTTTAAAACAAGTAGATATATACAAGATAAATAACTGTACTACTAATCTGTTAGTTCATCAAAAAGAATAGCTTGTGCTTTCATTGTTTGATTGTTTGATCATTTTCTTCATGCCTAGATCTTGAAACCTGAGCAACCATATCGAAGATAACAATATGTAATATATTAACTAGTGTTAATTTCCTAATTCTGTATCATTTCTATCCTTTTTTTGTCTTGTTTTTTAAAATAAAAGAAAAAACAAGCAGAAACATTGTACATGGAGAACATAACTAAATTGAAAAATTCATTAGAGGATTTCAACAATAGATTCAAACAAACAGAAGAAGTCTCTGAAATCACATAAAAATAATACAAAGGAAAAAAATGAAGAAAAGTGAAGATAGTCCAAAGGACTTTCGAGACACCACCAAATGGGCCAAAACAGAATCAGAAGAGAGAGAAAAGGAGGCAGAGAGCCAATATTAAGAAAGAATGACCAAAAGCTTACCAAATCTAAGGTACAAAATGGACATTCTAAATTCAAGAATAAAAAAAAAACACTATATCTGATAGGCCCAACGTGACCCACACTGATACATTATAATAAAATTATTAAAAGTCAAAAATAAAGAATTTTGAAAGTACCAAGAGAAAATGATTCATCATGGATAATGGAGCTCCCCTAACATTATCCACACATTTTTCAGCAGAAATGTTACAGACCAGAAGGGATTAGAATGATATATTCGAAGTGCTACAAGTAAAAGTTTACAAAATAAAATATTATACCTGGAAAACTTCCCAAAATATAGAAAAATTAAATGCCTCTCCAAAAAGCAAAAGCCAAAGCAGTTTATCACTACTAGATGGGCCTTATAAAGACATGCTAAAAGGAGTCCTTTAAGTTAAACAAAAAGACAGGAAATAACAACACAAAAGCATATAAAATACAAAGCTTTTGATAAAAGCAAATATAGAATTCAGTAATCTTTCAATAATAATGCATAAATCACTTTTAATTCTGGTACAGAGTTTTAAATCGTTTATCTTTTAAATATAAAAATTACTATAAAACTAAGTGAATGAATTCAAAATATAAAAATATGTAATTTTTTGCTTCAATAACAAAATAAAGAGGGGAAGTTATAAAAGAGTATAAATTTTGTGTGTGGTAGAAGTTGAGTTGTTACCAGTTTAAAATAGATTGCTAGAAGTATAAGATGTTTTATGTAATTCTCACAGAAGCCACAAATAAAATACTAATAATCATAAAAGAAAAATAAAAAAGGAATCAAAGCATGTTACTACAAAATATTAATGAAACACGAAGGAAGGTAGCAATGACAGGAAAGAGGCAAAATAACTATAAGATAGAAAACAATAAAATGGCAATTTTAAGTCATTTCCTAATAGTAATTACTTCAAATGTAAATGGATTAAATTCTACAGGCAAATGTAAATGAATTAAAATCCCCAGACTAGGTATTTAGCTCAGTGGCACAAGTGCCTGCCTGGCAAGCGCAAGGTCATGGGTTCGATCCCCAGTACCAACAACAAAAAAAAAAAAATGCAGAAGCGTAATGGACTAAAAGCAACAAGATTCAACTGTATGCTGTCACCAACTCACTTTAGGTACAGTGACACATATTGGCTGAAACTAACATGATAGAAAAAGATCACTCAAATGACAAAAGAGAGTACAGGTGACAATAGTTATACTGATAGACTTCAAGTCAAAAATGGGCAAAAGAAGAAAGTAAGGACATCACACTGTATAATGATAAAAGGGTAAATTGGCAAGAAAGATATAAATATATAGGTACTTAACATCAGAGATTGCAAATACTGGTAGACATGAAAAGAGAAATACACAGTAACACAGTAGTAGAATTTATACTTCACTTGCAATAATAGAAAGATCAAACAGCCAGAAGATGCATAGGTCTGGAACTTCTATTGCCTACTGGCCCTCACAGGCATACATACATGCAACAAATAGCAAATACGAATTCTTCTCAGGCACACATGAAGCAATCTCTAGGAAAAATTACACATCAAACTAAACAATAAGCTTTGAAAATCAAGATTGAAATACCAAGTATCTTTTGCAACCACAGCAAAAGGAAAAAAGTAGAAAAGATAGAGAACATCTCCTTATATATGAATATAGAGGCAAAGAGTCCCCTAAAATAACCTAGAACAGTGATGGTGATATTTTAGAGCTTTCAATGATACACACAGGCCACTGTGGCACACATGCCATAGGTTTGCCACCACTAATCTAGAGTATAATGCTCTGCACTTTAGAAATTCAGTTTATTGGACTGGGGATTTAGCTCAGTGGCGTAAGTGCCAGCCTGGCAAGCATGAGGTCATGAGTTCAATCCCCGGTATGAAAAAAAAAAAGAAAGAAAGAAATTCAGTTTATTTGTCACTAATTCTGGGTACATCAAAATTCTTGTGTTTTAATTTATTGCCATAAATGTAATCATTTTAATAATTAAATATCACTTTTTCTCTAAAAAATAAAAATATAAAAACAAAAGCATTTGCACTACAGACCAGAGTAATAGTGCTACGGTTCCAGCATCTGGAACAATCCAAGGGTATTTGATGCATTCAGCAGCACACTTACTTGGGTATACTACCAAACTGAAATATTGGCCAGTCAGCATCATTTTCACAAGCCAGAATGACATTTTGGACAATGGCTCTAATGCCACAGAGTTCACATTTAATAAATTCTCTGCACTTGCTTCAATTTAGAATTCATAATGTATGACTCTATAAAATAGAACCAAAAACAGAAAAGGTAAAGGAGACTGGCTGAGCTAGTATTTTGGTAGCATGCATTTATCCTTACAATCTGTGGACATTAATCCTAAATATCACCTTGATGAAATACATAATAATGATAGTAAGACAGTATCCTGCATCTTGCTTGTGGAATTATCAAGTGTCTATTGTGAAACTCTGGCATTTTGTAATATAAAGCAGAACGAAAGCAGAGTGTGTTAACAACCCCTAAGAAGCTCTAGTTATTTAAACCTTTGACTATTTTTCCATTAAATAATAACGAGCATGCTCTCCTAATGCTTGTTGAATTCAATCACTGTAGTAACCCTAAAATTATTCCTACAATACAGGTTATACTGTAGAATTTTATATGCACGTAAACCATTGCCATTAGAATGGTTTCATTTTCAGCTGAAATTATGCATAGAATAGCAATTAATACTCATTTATGACAACATAGATACTTGCTTCCCCCTTGTGGTAATGAAGACATGTATGGTCATTTTGTCCCAAAAAGTGATATAACCCAAATTTGTCTAGTGACAAAGGGAACTTATCAACTCAAGTAACTGGGTCCTGGGGCACAGTGGGCTTAAGACATGGGATAAGCAAGACTGGAGTTCCTTGGTTCTATGCCTCTCCAGTTCTCTCAATTTTTGCTTCTCCATTTGTCGGCTTCCTCCCAATACTGGTTTTCCTCACAGTATCCTCTACAGCCTGGACATTAAGCTCTTTAGAAAAATGCCTGTAGAACTGCATTTTAAGGAGTGCTGAGAGTCACTGTGATCGGATCTTGGAACATATGTTCACTCCTTCATCAAACTCTGTGCCCAAGGGACAGAGCAGAAAGTGATGCCAGCTTCCCGGGAAACAGATAAAATGTTTGGAAGGCCAGTATAAACACCTAGAGATACAGTCTGGGCACTGTTAGAAAAGGAAAGATGGTTGTACAAACAAGCAACAAATGCACATTATGGTACCCAATGGGCTCTTTAAAAACAGTCAGAGCAGAGGGAAATCTACTACTTAGATCTCAGCTGAGCCCTGAGAGCCCAACAGGAGCTTTTCAGCAGAGAGTTAAATGCTTTCTCTCATGAAACCCAGTAGATGTCTGCGAATGATGGATGAGAGAGAAGAAAATTACCTTTATTAAGCAATTCCTATGCACCTGGGCACTTGACACACATTTTAAAACTTAATATTTTAAAAACTCTGTGCAGATATTATTATTACCCCCTCCACTTCAGTTATTACAGATTGAGAAACAAGATTGAAGAGCTAACCTAAGGTCAAACGATTTGTTAAGGGCAAAATTGAGATTTAAACATAGGTTCTTGTATACCAGATGGATAGTGAATTAAAAGAGAAAACAGAATTTAATGGATCCAAATTACTGGTTGTTAAAAAAAATGCATCTGAACTGAACATGTATAGAGTTACTTTATCCTTATTCCCTGAACAATACAGTATAACAACTATTTACAAAACGTCTACATTGTACTAGGTAGTATAAGTAATCTAGAGATGATTTAAAGTATATGGGAAGATATGCATAAATTACATGCAAATACAGTGCCATTTTATATATGAAATTTGAGAATGTGGATTTGGGCATCTGCAGTGGGATGGGGGTCAGAAGTCATGAAGCCAGTCCCCATGGTTACTGAGGGTCACCTGTGTATCTTTAGAGGGAAATGAATAAGAGAAAATGCATAGGGAAGAACTCAAAGTCACCTTAGGTACTGTATTTCTCTAAACCTCCATCTCAGTCAAGCATCCACAAACCTTCTCTTTTCTTTCCTCTTCTGAGCCCTGTGTCATCTGCCCCACCTGACTTTCCCTGGGCTTTTCTCACTGGAAACCACATTTGTCCACCGCCATTTATGCCAGGCAGCTTCCCTCTGCCTGCGAGACCTGAGCATGGGGGAACCTCAGTCCCAGAGGCTCAGCCCCTGCCTCCCAGGACCCTCACTAAAGTCCCTCTGTGTGAGAAACAGCACTCATTCAAGCTAGCAAGAAAAAAGAATTGTCTCCAGCATGCTGTTTTAATTCTATATTTTCTAGAGAAATTTTTACACCGCCCCCAAAAAAGTATGATCTTAACAAATAAAAGTAGAAAAACTTGAATATGAAGGAAGCAGAGAGCAATGACTGAAAAACAATCCACTCTCCTAGACCATAATAAAGACATAAAGATAAAACTAAATTTCTCAAAACCCCATGTGAGACAGAAAAGTTAAACTTGCCACAAAGGAGCTATTAAAATTGGTTCATTATTTTGTCTAGGCTAAGTTTTACTGTTAAAGCATTTCAGTATTTCAGCTTTTTCCCTCTAGATTATCTCAAGCATCATTTATAGAAAACTTATTAAATGCAAAGACAATCTAACGTGTGAGTAGTAGAACAACTGGCCACATTAAAGTTATGTTCCATAGTCAGTTGTAGCTCACATTCACAGGAGATAATTCCAAAATGAATACTGAGGGGAGAAAACACTCGATAAATATTAGCCAGACTACCATTATTAGCAGTATTGTTATTCTTCTTGGCCTTCCATTCTCTGATTTAATACTTTAGTAAAGTTTGATGTGCAAGGTTATAAAATAATAAAACATAAGTATTAGAATCAACTCCTACAAGCACAAAATAATACAGTTCTGGGAAACTAGAGCATTTCATAAACATATGGTAAACAAATGTTCAAGAACTTGACACCTGCTTTCTGTGGGCAGAACATTGAAATTTGAGTTTGATCCAAATCATGAATTAATTTTAAATTAATAGAAATTATGGGTGGCAAATGTACTTTACAGCAACTTCCAGAACTCTCCTAACCTTTTATTCATCCTATCATCTATTCGCATTCTGATTCATTCCAGCTTCCTTGGAGGAATTTGTTTTTCAATATACACATTAAGTATAGCAAATTCACATTTCAATGTCATGGACATCCTCTATTTTCCAGGGATGGGGAACACTCTGAGAAGCCCATTTTGAGTCCCCATTTCACTTGGCTGCTTTGTTAGATCTCCCTTCTCTAAAAATTATTTAAGTTGCTCTCAGGGTATCTTATGGACATAACAGTGCTGTTTTTCAAACTATAGACTATGAGTAATTAGTGGGTTATGAAATCAGTTTTGTGTGTTATAACAAGAATTCCATTTTGTGGGGGTTCTAATTTTTTTTGAGTTCTTCCTATAGTCTAGATATGAGTCTTCTGTCTGACGAATTGCTAGCAATACTTTTCTCTGAAAGAGTTAAAGACATAGCTGGGCATGGTGGTGCACGCTTGTAATCCCAGCACTCAGGAGGCTGAGGCAAGAGGATCACTGCAAGTTTGAGAGCAGCCTGGGCTACAAAGTGAACTTAAGGCCAGCCTGAACTGCACAGCAAGACCCTGTCTCAAAAAGACAAAAAAAAAAATAAGAGAGAGAGAGTTAAAGACCTCATATGACAGTGATACATGCATACCTGTGTTTATAAGCAGCACAGTTCATAATGGCTAAACTTGGAAGTGGTCTATATGTCCATCAACATATAGACCAAAATGAATACTGAGGGGAAAAAGTTGGATAGACTGGGGATATAGCTCAGGGGCACAAGCACCTGCCTGGCAAGTACAAGGTCCTGAGTTTGATTCCTGGGACAAAAAAAGATGAATGGACAAAGATATAGTGTTTACATACAAGGGAGTACTAGTCTGTCTTAATGGAAGATAAATTTGAGTCACTTGTAGGAGAATAGATGCACCTTGAGATCATAATTTTAACTGAAATAAATCAGACACCCAAGCATAAAGAAACATGGTTTCCCTCATATGAGGAGCTCAAAGTATAAATAAATGGCAAAATAAAAATAGAAAATAGGAAATAGGGAGATAGATCTTTCTCAAAGGGGATGGGGATCAATAGACAGAAGGAGACAGAAGAAGAGAAGGAATAGGAGATGAGAAAAAAAGGAATTAAACTGTGTTATGTACATGAACCAACTCTACACAAGGAAATTCAACATTATATACTACACCCATGTACTAATAAAAAAGAATTCCACTGTAATGGAAATAAAATATAATAGCACAGAAAATGCTCAAGAATATCACATGTTGTAAAGTTACAGTTGTGTGAATTTTTGTTTCATCTGCACATGACAATGTATGTTTGTGTGTGTGTGTGTGTGTCAGTGTGTGTATGAATATGTTATTTGGGCTACAGGATAAAGTAAATTTCTTATTGTGTATCATAGTCAGAACAAAATTTTAAATATTGAATGTCTAAACAATGAGACTTTTTTCCCCCCAGTACTCAGGATTGAAGCCAGAGCCTTCACCCTGAGCCCTATCCCCAGCTCTTTACTTTTTTTATTTTTTATTTTTTATTTTGAAACAAGATCTCACTAAATTTCCCAGAATGGACTCCAACTTATGATCTCCCTGCCTCAGCCTCCCAGAGTGCTGAGATTACAGATGTGCACTGCTATACCTGGCAAGTTTTCTTTCTTGCTATTGTAAATCTTTGTGAGAAGGCAGGATTCTGGTTGTCATAATCAACAACAAATGATATCCACCTTCTACTAAGTTCTAACTCTAAACTCACTATGATTCATATTTTAATTTAGAGAATGTATGACCCACAACTGGCCACACCTGTTCCTGATCACATCTCCTCCCAAAAAAGATGTGCTTTGCACTGGTTGGGTTCAAGAACATTTTGCTTGACTATGGCCTAGCATATAAAGTTTTTGCCATTCTGGGAAAATAGAAGTTCACAATTCAGAGTTCAAACAAAGATGGCCTCAGATAGATTCTTTCTTCAGTGAGGGAGGAAAATAATTTAAAATTTACATCTTGAGTGTTTGAGGAACAGAAACAGCAATGAGTGAACGACATACTGTACTTCCAAGAGCAAAAGGAAACCTGGTGTTTTCATTCAGTTAAGCATTGTTATGGCTTATGTCTAGATGTCCAAAGCTTCATGCAGTCATAGGTGGGGCTTTTTAGAGGTGGCTGAATCTAGAGTGTGTGATGCTGGGAAGTGTGTGAAGCTGGGACCAAGGGTATGTGATTATTCAATTAGTCCTCTGATTTGTTTGGAAGCGTTCTGGTAGTGGATAATGGGAAAGCCCTCCCTGGGTGTGAGTGCCATGCACCCTAAGCAAGAGTAGTGTGGGTAGAATATAAAGGAGAGTGAGAGGGATGATGTTCTTGCTCACTTGCTGCTTCACTACTTCACTGCTTGCCGCCTTCTGTTTGCTGCCCCCTGCCTGTCATGAACTGTTTCTCCTCTGTGATGTCTCCCTGCCATGCTGCCCTGCCTTGGAGTCAGCCAACTATAAACTGAAACCTCTACACACTTGGAGCTACAATAAATGATTACTCCTTTAATGTTAGCTATTGCATATTTTGTCTCAGAAACAAATAACTAAGACAGACAGTAACAGAAAGGGCACCGTTCCTCAATTTTTGTGACAAAAGCATAGACGATCCCTTCTTATTAGGACAGCATGGCATGACATTCTTCTATCTTTAAAGCCGTGCTTATACAAAAAAAAATTACTGGATACAGAGAGATGTTCTATGTTTAATGCTTACAATAATCTAGAATGAAGTTTTTTTTTACAACTCATTTATTCTTTGAATTACTTGTGAAAATGGCATAAATATTTCAAATAAATAATGGTAGTCCATTAGATCCCAGTAATGAATGATGATGACTGTTTTTCCCAGCATCCTAAGGGTTAAGAAAAATGTGACATGAGGAAATGAGGACTGTAAGTCTATACTTTAAGCACTAGTTTAAGGAATACTGTTGGAAAAAGGAGGAACAGAAAATGGGAAGCAGCTGAAGAAAGATGTGGGTTTAAGGAATTTTAAAATGATGATGTTAAGGCATTTCGGCTAGCAGGAATGAAGGAGAGAGAAGGACAAATGATACACAAGAGAAATGGAATGAAGGAAGGAGAAAAAATTTGGAGTTGGCACAGGGATGAAGTCCAAAGTCCAACCAAGGGAGAAATAGGTGGGGAGACAGACATTCCACCGGATTCATAAGCAGGGAAGAGATGGAGCATTGGTCTGATTGCATCTCCCTTCTCTAAGAATTATGAATCAATCCACACTAAGGAACTTGTCGAAGGTCACACAGCTAATCAGCGGTGAAGAGATTTTAAAGCAAATCTGATTGCTGAGTTCAAAGGCATAACCACCGTACTATGAATGGGAAAAGGTTATTGCTTATCTACAATAATCTAGTCATCTGTGTTCTCAAGGTGTCTTTTTCGTGTTTTGTTTTAGTACCCACCATACTGTTTTGTTGTTTGTTTAATGTGTGTCTTTTTCCATTAGATCTCAGCGCTTTCTGTGGCAAGAAATGTCAAACAAAGCATACTTAATATTCGATGAATGAATGGCAAGAGAGACAAGAAGGAGAGAAAGAGGAAGGTAGGAAGAAAAGACAGGGAGATAAAAAATGAAACAAATGTACAGATGAATTTTTTTGTCCTTATTCTGTCACAAATTAGCTTATAACCTTGGTTGGGTTTTATTACATATAAGTTGAATCTTTTCTACTAGATCAATTTTTTTAAATTCTATATCGTTCTGTGGAAATTTTCTTTAAATAATACCTTCCCAACTCTATAGGCAATTAAACTACTTAAGTGTGCTGTGGTTGATGAGATCGGAGGAAAATCTAGTCAGGTCTCCCCTCAGCTTACCAGAGTAAGCTCTGAAGAGTAACACATCTAGAATTCTGGCAAGCACATTGGAAAGTCACTGAACTCAATGGCTTCCATCTTTAGTGACTGACCAACAGGCAGGCATGAATCTGGCCAGCCTCTGAGGCAAGGGGAGGAAGGTATGATTTTTTTTCAACCTGTAAACTGCTGATTTCTCCAAGATAAACACCACAAGCCCTTATCCCACTAACATTTGAAAGGACATGAAACAAATTTTGTTTCCGACGGCTTCAAAAATAATTCTTAGTGTAAATATCGTCTATTTCACTACAGTAACTCAAACTAATATTTCTATCTCTTATCAAACATGTACCCATGGTACAGTTTGCACAATTATTGACATTGCAAGAATAAGTAACTGTCTTGGGTGTTTTATACAGTTCTTGGGCTATTAGTCTGGTTTTTAATCTGAATATATGTTAATTAACTTTATAAGATCTTATAAGATAAATACATATATCTGATGCTGCCAAAATAAAAAGGGAAAAAATAATTGAAATGTGTTGTGTACATGTACCAATTCCCTACAACAAATGTAATCACTGTGTATGACAAACATGTACTAATAAAAATTTTAAAAACTTAATTTTTAAAGAATATATAAGAATAAAATTGCTTTTAAAAGCTCATAAGCTATAAGGTTACATTTTTCAGGGTGCATAAAACTATGCTATGCTTCAGCCTTATTGCTACTGGTTACTTTTTTCTGGGTTTGTTTATTTCGATGCTCCTATATGTCTTATACAGTAAGATAACAACTTTATGAGAAAGTAAATTTATCATCTTGTACTCTTTAAAAATTAGAAAATTAACAACATTTTTCATTATCTTTCCTTTTTTTCCTGTTATCAGTTTTTTACTCGATTAACAGTTTTGAGGATTACTTTCTGTTAAAGCATCAAATCAAGCTAATTACTCTGAGACAGTTTAAAGTTCAAGATAAACTGAACAATTCCAAAGCTAAAAAGCACACCCACAATCTCTTGAGAGACCTCTGTTGATCAGATTTAGACTGGCTCTTAGCAATAACAAAATTGTGTCTTGAAATAACAGAAAAGAGTACAAAAGAGAGCAGGTCATTCAAAAAGGGTCTTCCTTTGAGATTGCTCTAAATTTACTTCCAAAGCTTTGGGCAACAATAAACCTCTCCTTCTCCCCACATCTGCAGAAGCATTAACTTCAAGTCCCCATCACAATAGGATGGTGTTACAACTATAAATTCTTTTCACCAAAAAGCTCTGATTTAACTTTGAGAGAACATACTGTGCGTACAAGCTCAGTTCTCAATTCTCTCTCACAAAATAGACATGCCAGGTTCCTGCGACTTCTTCTGAACTCACTGATTATAAGTAACAAAACTTTGCTCTGTTCGCTTTCTCAAGGTTTAGATCTGAAGCAAACAGTAGCACCTGAAAGTTTACAATTTTAAATGATCATAACCACTACTCATGAGTGAGCCATAAGACCATGGCCACTTCTGTGACCATGTTGAATTGCAGACCTTTTCAGTATGAAGGAATGGTCTGCCTTTATCCATCGCTGGGCTCCTAAAGTGACATTTGAAAGGATTAAGAATTTGTTGCTCTATTTGCAAAATCACTGCTAAATAAGAGAGCAAATTTAAATAAACACAAACTTTGTGGAGCAGTTAAATGCAGATATCCTATACTCGACATTCATGAATTTCATTTGCACATATGATTCAGACTAGAACCAAGAACTGGTAAAATTCTTTCCATATGTGAGGCCCCAAAGGTCCTATTTGTGTTTCTCAGATTGTATCCTCATAAATTGGAAGTCTGGATTTCAAAAGTGCTTATCATTTACCTGTGCATCACAGATGTGAAATTGCAGTGATTTCTTTCAAATATTTTCCACACACAAAAAAACCTCAGTAATCTTTCTCTGTCAAAAGAATCAAATTGCCATATTATGATTTTTACTTATAAAATAATGAAAACATTTTGCCCTCTTAAAACTTATGTAGGTTCTTTTATTTTAAATGACTCATTACATGTCACATACTGAGTTTGACTGCTTTCCAACTTACATTTTAATGTAAACTGGAACTTTGTATGTGAGTGAGTGTGAGTGTGTGTGTGTATGCGTGTTTACACTTGGGCCTCTGTTAAATTGCACAATGACTGAAGATCTCTTCATTTGGGCCCAGGGCAAGAGCAAATACCTGCCAAGATCAGGTGGGAAGAAAAGCTCTATGGAAAAAAAAATCACATTAAAAACATTCTTGGAGCCTATCACCAGACCAAAGTAACCTCCTGGCAAAGTTCAGAATGTCAAGATACAGAAGTGTAAAATTATGTGATCAATAGTAAGACTCTGTCAACTGGGGCACAAAAGTGTCCACAGACTTCAGACAAGATATCTTGTTCAAATTATGACTCTTAAATTTTCTATTGTGACTAATTTTTTTTTTTTTTGGTACTGGGGATCGAACTCATGACCTTGCACTTGCCAGGCAGGCACTTATGCTACTGAGCTAAATTCCCAGCCCTATTGTGACTAATTTTTGAATTGCGACTATAAGCAAATCAAATAACTGATTTTTTATGGAATTTTTAATTTTATAGAACATGGGGAAAGAAGAATAAAGTCAAAATCTTGTGTGTGTGTATTTTACAAAATGATTGCCGTTCATCTCAGATAAATTTATTCTTTAAATCTACTGGATACTTTTTCTAATAAATCAAATAAATGTAAAGATATTAGTTTTTTAAAATGCCTCTCTCCACATTACACACAGACCTGGTAATTTTCCTTACTTTATATAATGTCAGTACTAATTTCCTTTCCCAGGTTACTTTAGAAGGTTGTGAAAATTAAATTATAATGAATATATTTAAATTACTGTCCCTATCTCAGTGGTAAATAATAGCACAAACATAGAGTTATATGTGACTGTACCTCCTGATTACATAAACTGTTAGGAAAAAAAAAACCTGGAAAATCAAAACTGAGCTTCCATTTCATTCATTTAAAAAAATTTTATTGCTTTGCTTTTCTAAAAGGAATGTAATTGGAAAGTGTTGATTTCAACATTAATGTAGATCTAACTGTCAAAACACACACTTTATAGCCAGTGTACTGATATAAACCATCTTTAGTTACTGTCTTAGTTTGAGCAGCTATAACGTAGCCATAGGCTGAGTGACTTATAATCAACAGAAATTACTTCATCATACTCCAGAGGCTGATAGTCTGGCATCATGGTGTAAGCACGGTTGCTTCTGGTGAGCATTCTCTTCCCAACTGTAGACTTCTCCCTTCTCAATAAATTCTTGCATGGCAGAAAGAGCACCAGTACTCCCCTGTCTTTTAGAAGGACACTAACCCAATTCACAGGGCTCCTACTTCACGCTTGCAGCAAAACTCCTTAGACCAGTAGAACTCAACAAAGTTTACTTGAGCAAAACAAAACCATACAGCTCCTAGGCCCAGAACCGATTAGGAGACCTTCAGCCAACGTGATCAGATCGCATTTATGGAAGTGAGGCCTGAAAAACAACGTATTCGGGTACAGTGTAGTGAATCCACCAGTCAAATGATTACTTTAACTCTTTTGCTGCAACCAGGCAAAGCTCAGGAACGGCAACTAAACTATATTGGTTAGACTTTTACAAATTTCAACACTCATGACCTAACTATATCTGAAAGACCCACTTCTTAATACCATTACACTGGGGTTAGGATTTCTATACATGAACCTGAGGTGGACACAGTCATTGCAGGTACTCTGTCTGTTCCATTATTTCCTGAAGTATTTATGCTGCATGTGGCTCGGGGAATCCTTAGGATGCCATCTGCCCCACAGCTGAGGACATTTCAGGCTTGAATCCATTTCCAATTAGGGAAATTGAAGCAATGTGAGAGGTTGAAGATAGTTATATGTGAGGACTACTTAGAGCCTTTTAATGAATGTTCACTGTCTACAGAAGTTGTTGATCGCAGTGTGAAATGGCAATTGATTTGAGTTCCTCTTCCAAGGAGAGTGGGAAAATTAGTTTTGGAGCAGGATTATTAACAACAAATGTTTACCACCCAACTTTCTACAAAAGGAGCCAGAATCCAGCATAGAAAATAATTCCCTTCCTTTGCTTACCAAGCACCTTGTTAAATGGCATGGTCCTTCGTCTACCAGTTGGTGGACAAGCATTGTTGAGAGAGAGCAATGTGCTGGCCTCTCTCTAAACAAATTCTCAATTAAACTTTTCCTGCAAAACTCTCCGTGGTGCACTCCTCTCCACCCTCCTCTCTGGGGTGATTGGTAAGATGTCTCCTTTCCTTCCTTTCTCCTCCTGAAACTCAGTTCTGCTGTGGGACTCTTCAGCAACACTGTACCAGGACCTGTTTATTTCTCGAACATTCTTCACACTTCTGCCCAAGGGATGTAGGTGTCCTCCTGGATACCCAGACCTTTTTACTCCACATCCCCAGAACTCACTTTTGCTCCCTGATTGAACATCCTCTCTATCCCCAGCATAGCTGCTCTCATGCTACTCCTTGCTGCCCTCCTGGATATTCCCCATAAACTGAACTCACCAAACACACCCAGAATTATGTTTTATACTAGCTATCCGAGTGCCCATTGCACAGTGAAGTTAACCAACATAGTCTATTAACTGTCACAGCTGCCAGGCAAAGGAGGGGCTGGACCGCTAGGCTCTTCTTGGATGTCTGTGCAACTGGTGTGGTCGTGTGGAAGATAATGATCTGGGTTAAGGAGAACAAGCACTACAGGTTCTAAAGAAGTCATGCTTTAGCCTGACAAGCAACATGCATTACCAGGAACCTTCTCATGCCTTTGTTGCCAGATTAACCTGCAGCATAGATAGAAAAGAAGTAGCTCAGAGCCAGCTAGGTGTTATGAGGAATAAAATAGAAATTGAATGTCCATGCAAAACCAAAGGCAAAGCCAGGAACAGGAACAGGAAAACATAAGTACAAAGAGTGGACCAGAGACAAGCAAGCTTCACAATAATAAATCTGAGTTTACTGACTGGTTCTACAGAATCCAGGGGCAACTTAGACATAAACATTGAGACTTCAATGTCATTTGTCATTGAAGATGAGGAATATAGATAGTTGTGTATAGTTCAGGCTGGCCGTGAACTCACAGCAATCCTCCTGACTCAGCCTCCCAAGTGCTGGAATTATGGACATGTACCTGTAATTTGTGACCTAAAAGGATGCAATATTCTATAAATTTATTATCTCTTTTGTAATGCTTTCTTACCATGTATCTATGTCATATTCTATTTTTACAGCAGTGTTTATTTTCAAATAAACACACAATTAGTCTGTTGTAAGTACAGTACTGAAAAATGAACTTTGTTGCACCTGTGTCTGTCTACATATAGATGGGATATTTTAGATAAATAAACACAGTTCCATCTACTGTTTTCCAAAATGCAGCATTCTCTACATTGGCGCTGTTCTGTTTCATGTCAAGCGCATCTGTTGCAATTATCCCAATGTCTATTTTTATTATTCAATTTCCCAATAACATGTGTCTGCCTTCTTAGTCCCATTAACTCTCTATTTTTTCCTGTGCTTCCTTTAGAACAATCAGCTCTATTCACTGTATTCCACAGCCGAAAAATATTTTAGGAAAGGAAAGGATATATGGATAAGGGACAACCTGATATAGTTGCTGGACATTATTCTAGTGTCTAGTGCTCAACTAAAATTCACCCTTCAGACAAGTTACTCAGCCAGAATCATCATTTCTTAATCTGAAGTAGCAGTAGCAATAGTGTCAGTAGTAGCAGCACCAGTAAGTAGTAGTGGTAGTAATATCAAAAGTAATTATATTTACCACTTGCATCTAAACTGGTTGAATTTATATGATATAATACAAAAATCCCGACATTAATTCAGATGAGTAGAAAGATTGTTACCATACTGTAGGAAGCTGTTACAGATTTCTAGACAGAGCTTATTGTAGTCAGGGTTTACAAGGGAATGGATTTCATAACAGGACACATAACTTATAAGATTATTTTATAATATTCACTCAAAGAGTTAAATACAAAAAAGTGCAAGAGATTTGTCCACACACCAGAGACCCAACGAGTCTAGCTGAGGGCCTGAATTCCACAGCAATGTCCTGTACAAGTCCAGCTGAAAACCTAGAGCCCATAGCAATCCCTTCCATGAGTCCAGCTGGAGGCCTAGAGCCCACAACAAAGTCTCATGCTAGTCTGTATCAAGGATCTGCACTGGGAAGGCCCAAAGATCACTGGTGGAGGTTAGAAAGTCTGTGCCAGCAGCATGAAGGGTCTGTGCCAGCAGACTGAGGGATCTACACTGAAGCTGGGAAGCAACACTCAAGGTAAGGACCAGAGCTCCCCCAAAGAAAACCACAGCCATCCTTGGCAACAGCAAGGACCTGCGATCCTCTGAAAATGAGAAGAGCCAGCATGATAACCTCTCCAGGAGAATCAACAACACACCATCTTCCCCTCCAGTTCTCTTTTCATAGTGTTGGCAACAATCCTGAGGTGTGCCATCCACACCTAGCACCATGCTAATTCAGTCCCGCTGGGTGTTACAAGTTGACCATTAGTTAATCACCTCAAAGCTCATGCTTTTTCCTCAGAAAATGTCCGGGTGTACGTAAGACAGTCTCCATCCCAGGTAATGAGTAAGTGTGCTATGCCAGGGTCTTCAACCTTCAGATTCTGATGCACCATCCACCCCTCTGCCTACCCAGTGATCTCACATTAGGCACTGGTACTGAGAAATCTCATAATGATCCAGTCACAAAGTGTGTCAGAAAAACACCTAGGACTCCATGAAAACTGGCTGAAAGAACACATATTCCCCCCATTCCCAGGGATATATCCAAAGGAAATGAAACATACTCTTCAGTGTGTTGCAGAAACATTTGCACTCCTGTGTTTACTGCAGCACTACTCACAACAGTCTAGACATGGAACCGATCTAAGTGCCCTTCAGTGGACAGGTGATATGTGGCCTGTAGACACCAGGGAATCCTATTCAGCCTCAGAAAAGGAAATCCTGTCATTTGCAATAGTTGGATGAACACAAAGGATATTTTGTTAAATGAAATAACTCAGGCACAGAAATAAAAATACCTCACAATCTCACTCATATATGGAATTTGAAAAAGTTAATCTCATAAAAATAGAGAGTAGAATGGTGATTAATAGAGGCCAGTGTGGTCACAGGGTTGGAGGAATGGTCAAAATATACAAAATTGCAGTTAGATAGGAAGAATAAGGTCCCAAATTCTATTGTATGATAAAGTGACTGTAGTTAGTAAAAACTTTATTTTTCAAAAATTCTAGAGTGGAGGTTAAGTCTTCTTACCAGAAAAAATGATATGTGAGGCAGGGAATGTGTTTACTGGCTAGATCTAGTCCTTCCACACTATCAGATAATGAAGCTGAACACAATAAATATGCACAATTTGAACATTCAATTTAAAAAGTGTATTAATAAAACAAAAAGAGAACAAATATTACCAAAACAAATATAATAAGAAGATACAATGTCAGAAAGCCTATACAGAACAGTGTAATATCATAGCTGGATTTAGCATATACTCTGGTTCATATACTAATTAGTAGTTTTCTCTTAAGGAAGATACTTAGCTTGGAAATGTATTTCTTAACCACCTACTATTAGACTTAAGGCCTTCATATGAGAAAAGGGGTTGTAAAATTCTGCATAGTTTTGTCTTATGTTAAGATCTTGAGATCAAGCAGAGCCTAATAGAGACATGGACAGCAGGTGTGTCAAGGTAAGAACATCCTTTGTGTGTGTCCTTTTAACTAAGCATCCTCTACAAGGAACATTCCTTGAAGCACAAAAGCAACATCTCATAAGCTGCCTGTTATTTTCTAATAGATCAAAAATGTATTTTTTTCATAAGAACAGAGAATAAAGTTTTAGAACTCCCTTAACACTTGTTTTAAAAAACTCAGCAAGTTTTGTTCAAAGTTCACTGAAAAAAAATGTCATAATGTCCCTCTTTGGAGCAAGCTCTCCCCAAGCAGAAATCAGAACCTTTTGTCCATCAGTACAGAAATGCTTGCGCAGGAAAAAAAAAAAAACTCTCTTAAGATAATTTGAAATTTACCACTACAATATATCAGAGCTAAAGAAAACTATTAATAAGAGTATATCACTACTATCATGGGGTTTTTCCAGGTGGCAAGCATATTCCTTCCCAAGGCCAACTTATAAACTATTCCTTTGGCTAATTATCCTAGCTCCAACATCAAAGATGGTCTGACAAGCTAAAGAAATTATTATTTTCCTTCTATGAAATATCCTGAATCTTGGACCATCTACTTATCTATTATCTCACAACAGTGCAGCTAAAATAAGAAAATTAAACATAAATATTTGATTCTAAAGTACTAACATATCCTTACAAATGTAGTTTGGTGTCACTCCTGGGGTATTTGCATAATAACATATAAGAAGTTCAGAAACGATCCTCTTCAAATTAGCAATTAGTAAATAAATTTCCAAAACAAAATGTAAATCTCCCAAATTACATGCTCCTATTGAAAGCACACAGATCACACAACCACCTTCTGGGCAGGAAATGCTAATGGTATTTGGAACAGAGACTTTCCAAACCATATGCCAGGAGGAATAATCACAAGATAACTTCTTCGGTATTTTCTGTGTGACGTCTATACATTTCGTTGTATAGAACTATAGCTCATTCCATTAATGCAGAGTAACGGGAAGTATGAATATGTCATAATACACTTTTCTACCCATTTTACAGTTGAATATTTGGGTTGTTTCTAGTTTGGGCTAGCAGGTAATTTGCTCTGAGATGTATATGTGTGCATATAAACACATATATAAACATTTTGGTTGAATCTCTACTAGTTAAATAATTAGATGATTTGATATGCTCAAATTTAGTAGAAAAAACTAAATGCTTTTTTAGTGGTTGTACCCACTTGCACTCCAATCATCGTAAGCATTTTGTATTATCTGTGCTTTTATTTCTGTCTTTAGGGCAAATGTTCAGTGTTATTGCACTGTGGTTTTAGTTTGCAGTGCCCTGATGACCAGCAAGGCTGAGATCTTCCTTATTTAATAGCCAGTGAGATATGTTTTCACTGCACATGCTGGTTCAAATCTCTTTTATTTTATCATCTGTTTTTTTACTGACTTGTGGTTCTTTATATTTCATGTATAAAGCTTTCAAAAATTATATGTGTTATAAATATCTCTTCCTCAGTCTGTGGCTTGCTTTTCTGTATTTTAATGGTATCTTGTATAAACAGAAGTTCTTTATTTTAATGTATTGCAAAGTATCATTCATGTGCTTTTGGTTAGTGTTTTTCTATCATTATAAAGAAAACATTTCCTATCCAAGTTCAAAAAGATATTTGCATGTAATCTATTCTAAAGATGTTACTGTTTGCACTTTCATATTAAGATCCATGATCCATCTGAAATTGATTTTGAATTGTGATGTGGCATAGGAATCAATTTTTTTCCACTTGGGTATCCAAGAGACCCAGCACTATCTTTTCAAAAACTTTTCTTCGTCATTGCAAAGTATAAATCTTATCATTAATCTATTAAGTATAGATTTATTTTTGGACTCTGTTTATCCCAATGATCTAATTGTATATGTTAGCATCAATACCACATTGCATTAGTTACATCAATACTATTGTCATTTGATAAGAGTAATTCTTTCAACTTTGTTCTTTTTTGAAACTCTGTTACTATTTATGGTCCCTTGCAACCCTGGATAAATTTTAAAATCACCCTGTCAAACTCTACCAATAATTTTAGGGCTAAATTGATTAAATCTATAAATCTTTTATTTATTTTTGGGAAACATTACTTACAATACTGAACCTTCTCATCTCTAATGGTGTATCCATTTATTTTGGCTTTGTATTACTTTTACAAATGTTTTGTAATATTCTTCTAAATGTCTTGTGTATGCTTTAGCAAATTTATTCTGGGACTCTGTATGTTCTTACTTTATCAACAGTTACGCTTTTAACTCTTACTAGTTGATTTTATTTACTTTTAAATATGTATTCACTAATTGCTGATTTTTTTTTTAGTTTATTGACATTTTACCCAGAAATCTTACCAAATTTAATTTAAAATTCCATTGGTCTATCCATATTCATTTGAATTTCCCACACCCTCAATCTGTCATCTGTAAATAATTATTTTTTTTCTAATTTGTATGTCTTAAACTTCTTTCTTTTGAGTTACTGCCCTGGCTGAGACTATCCAGGACAGCAACAGTAGAAATGGTGATGGCATACGCTTTTCCTAATTCTGCAGGGCACATTTTTAATACAACACATAAATTACATTTTTTAGATTTTCTTAAAGACACATTTTGGTAAATTAAGAAAGATCTCTTTTATTTCAAAAATGTTTCCAGGTTTTGTGAAAAGCATTTGTTATGTATTTACTCAGAGAATCATATTCTTTTCCTCTCATAATCTGGCAATACCAATAAGCTGACTCAGTTGCAAATATTAGAAACCTTGTGTTCTGTTTTTTAATTTTTAAATTTTGTATTAAATATCTTCACTGGTTAAGATACTATTCATATATCCTATTCTTTTTGCATCAAGTTTGGGAAGTTACATTTGGGAAATTGTTCATTGCACCTAAATATTTAGTGATTAACATCCTCCTACATTTTAAATGAGTGGCTCATATTGTATGGTGCTTATTAGTTTCCTAATGTTTAGTAATTTTATCTCATTTTCTCTTGAAATGTATTGTCAGGGGTATATCAATTTATTATTCTTGTCAAAGAATCAACTATTGGCCTTGTGTGGTAGTATACGCCTGTAATGCCAGCTACTCAGGAGGATGAGCTGGAGGATAGCAAATTAAAGGTCACCCAAGGCCATTGAGTGAGACCTCAGCCCA
>RJWT010011402.1:0-23332 GCA_004365215.1 Cuniculus paca
AAAAAAACAACTTTGTACCACTTCTTGGATATAAGTTGTTTTTTCTGAAGTTAAAACTATGTAGGCTAAAATAATAGAAGATCTTCTCATTGTGATTCAAAAAACTAAGGGTATTCATTTTTCTCAAAAATAAGTCCCAAGTTAGGCAGCACAGCATAGATAAAGTGACTTATGGAAGACATAGGGAAAGCAGTATTCTGCTATTTTTTTTTATTTTTTTATTTTTTTATTTTGGTGGCACCGGGGATTGAACTCACAACCTTGAGCTTGCCGGGCAGGTGCTTAGACCACTGAGCTAGATCCCCAGCCCTGTTTTTGAGACAGGCTCTCACTATGCCATTCAGGCTGGCCTTGAGCTCACTTTGTAGCCCAGGCTGGTCTCGAACTCACAACAATCTGCCTGTCTCAGCCTCCCGAGTGCTGGGATTACAGGCGTGAGCCACCATGCCCAGCTATTCTGTTATCTTTATGACTTCATAGTGTCTAATTGTGTCTTCTAGGCTACAAGATATCAGCTGCATCTCCAGTCTCTTCTGTTCTATTTTTCTTTAGAAAGAACAGAAAAGGTATAAATTCCTTTTAGTCAAAAGATTAGTTTTTTTAAAAAATAAACACCCAGTGTATAGAAACTTCTTTATGTAACTCCTTGGCTACTGTTAATTACAAGAATAGATAGAAATCATGGCAGACAGAGTCTTTAAGTAACTTTTAAAATTTCTACCATCTTCTGTACAAATCCTGCATGAATCCATCCCTTTAAAATAGTCAGAATCTGTGGGCATGATAGGGTAGTCATTCTCTTGGAGCAGGCTAAAGAAACCTATTTATTTTTAAAAAAGTTTTCTGAGAGAGTAATCAAAATGCATTGTTGAATGAGTATACCTATGTCCTGAATGTGCACCATAAAGCAGGTAAGCCAGTAGTTAGCAGCTTGGGAAGATGAGCTATAACAGTAAAAGTCATAAGAGTTTCAATTAGTAGTTTATTTCATGTTATAGTATTTTGGTATCATTTAATAAACAATACTCTGAATTGATTGGTATAAATAACTTTAAAAGAAGCTTTGAGTTGTACATAACATTTATTTTCTGCTTAGAAAAGTATCCTTTTGACCCTGAGGTAAGGTGGGAATGTTTGACTTGTTTGAAGAGAAGTGCAGCTGAAATTCCTGCAGTGGTTAACATAGGGCACCTCCAATTTAATTAGTTTAACCACTTGAGTCCTGCTTAATGAGTTTCATACATGGGGTTAATCTCTTGTCAGTGGGAAAAGATAAGACACATGTGTAGGAACAGCACTTTCAGCCAGCAGGTGATAGTCTGAGTTATGTGCTATGCCCTGCTCACTGGGCGGCAGAGCCAGCGAAGCATTCAGCCATTGAATTTCCTGGCTGCTTACATGACTCATAGAGTACCCGAGACCTACTAGCTTTGTGGATTTCTCCTGCTACTTTTCTCAAAATGAATGCATCCACTTGTTGTGTTTTTCTTGTTTAAACTGCATTATCTTCTAGAGGTCTAAAGAAACTCATTTAACTTTTATTCATTGTACCAGGGGGAATGTTATGTAAGATTTTTTTTTATTGTTACTTAACTCCTGTTTGTCACCAAATGCAAACTTAGGCAAATTAACTTTAAAAATGTACTGGAAAACTATTGTATTTCTATAACAGTTATTCAGCTCTTTCTTACACTAATTTTGGAGAATAGGGCAGATGCTTATGTTCTCAAAAGAATTTCATTAAATATTGTATGGTTACATAGGGTAGTCACTGAATTAAGAGCTCATATTCAGAGAATAAGAAATACAAAGCTACCAACCACAGAAGTTATCACCTACAATAGTAACATGGAGTCAAATATTATGATTAATTTTGAAAGATCAGTATATTTGAAGAAATTCCTATTTCTAGAATCATTAAATCTATTATAAATAACTATATATTATATAGTATTAATATTCAAGAAATAAATACCTGAGACAACCTGAGAAAAATCTCAAACCACGGCACATTTTACAAATCTTGACTTGTGACAATGAATTGGGTTCCATCTATGCATAATTAGCAAGCTAATTGGAAATAAATCTTGTGATGTTAAGTGTTAAACCAAACCTTTCTTTCAACTCATCACAAAAGAAAATTTTGAACATAAATATACTGAAAAATGTATTTCTTCAATATGATATGAAATTTTCTTAACATTTCTCACTTTTTCAAACAGAATTTGTAGCAAAAGAATTTCCCACCTGAAATTGAGATACATTCAGATAATTTTCTACTGGATATCTATCTGTATCTCAAGTGCAAACATAAAAGCTAAGCATTGATAACACCTGAATCTATTTTTTCCATACTATTCACTTCCCTGCTCACTTAAACTTAACCGTCATTATATCACTGTCTATGGACCCTGAGAAGTGTGAAGTAAGCTCTAACGCTTCATAGGGAAGCATTTAATTATTGATGCTTGATTTTCCCCCATTCTTTCCCCTGCTACTGCAGTTGAGGAGGTCATACATTATAGTTGATTTAGTTACAGAACGTTGGAGCCATCATTAGACTGCATCACTGACTCACTGCTGAGAAAGCTGTTGCCCTGGACATTTTCCAAGTCCAAAGCAGACTTGAAGTACCTAAGAAATAGATGTTGGAATTGTTTCATACATGACTAAGCTTTTATATATTTGGTGTGTATGTGTTAATACAGACTATTCTATTCTGATTGATTATCAAGTCTACTGGAATCTTTTGGTATTTTCAAGGGGAATAGAGGATTTTTTCACAAAAACTAGGAATTTCATTAGGAAATTAAACCCTCCTAAATTTCTACTATTTTAAACTTAAAGAAACAAAACTGCTATCTTTCTATTACTTAAAACTGTATATATTACCAATAATGAAACATGTTTTAGATATTTTCTGAATGCCTCTGCTGAAATATTAACCTCTCAGAGTGTGTCAGAAACTTGTAATACCTGACAAACCATCTTTCACAATTTAACTTGCATTTACAAGATGACACAGATTAATTATTAGGTAATCAGTTAATAAACACCTTGGATTAAAGCAAGCAACTTCTTAATGATTGCTAATTACATGACTTTAATCTTCTTACTATTATTCACTCATTATTCACCAATGTCTGGCTGAGATCCTATTTTGTGTCAGGTGTTTGTGATTATTGAATTAGTGAAAAAGTTTGACAAAATTTCGAACTTCTAATTCGGCAACACACTTGCATTTGTATATCACAGTTAAGCCAATTAAGTAAAATTTATTGCAATGATCACTTTAAGAATGTATGTGTTTAGGCAGAATGAAGTTATCTGCTGCATGCTTGCTGGGAAAATTATTTTACACACGTAGGTCATTCTTCAGCAGAAAGGCCTTATAATCAGGAAGGGCAGACATGGTTATGAACTTGTTTCATAATCATTTATTTTCTACCTGTTACCTAAGTAAAACTGAAATTACACATGAAGAACACACTATGATTTCAATAGCTTTACACTACTATATATATCAGTCATTTTCTGACTCTCCCTTCCTTGACTTTCATCGTATGACACTATCAATGTGTAGTCTCCAATAGTCTTTCATTTTTATTAGTCTTAGGGAAAGTTATCACTCCACTGTGTAATTCTTAACTTTTATCACTTTTCCTTCAGTCTTCTTCTTAACAAATTCTCTCCAATAGAATCTGTGCTAAACAACCAGGAAGACTATATATCCTTTTGTGTATTGCCACTGTCGTTTAAGAATACCCTTCTCACAACACTGTTATGTATGCAAAACATTAGTTTATCACATTTCAGCATTAACTAAATTATATGAATTTTAGAAAAAATATTTCTTAACGTCTTCATGTTTTTCAATGAAAGAATGAGAAAATATAATTGACAATAAATATCTGAGCTTTTGTTTGATATAATTCTGTCCTTCTTTTAAAGGTGAAAAATAATCTATTTGCAATAAATTTTGAACTCATGTATGATTTTGAATGACAATTATAAGTAATTCAAACATAAAAATACTAGCACAACAAAAATTCATTTTACTTTTGCAAAGTTCTGGTATAATTTTTAAGATTCTGTAGTTGGAGGTAGAGATAATGTAAAAGAACTCAAATGATCGGAGTTTTGCATGCTTAGTTTCCAGTAATATTAAGATTTTGACAAAATAATTTTACCACCTTTTTTCTTTCCATAAAATGGGACTATTTTTTATAGCATCTAACTTGCATAAGAAAGCACACTGTGATATGTGGAAGGATATGTAAAGAATAGAAAAGGCATGTTAGTTTTTGTTAATATTTAGAAGTTATGCACATATAGAATACTAGGAAATAAAATTCTCTATAAATTTAATAATGTGTTTTCTTGTAATCTCTGGTTCTAATACACCTTCATCTGTTAGTTTCATTCTTTCTCAGAAAAGTTTCTATTAATATTTTAAACACATGCATAATGCTCAGTGAAATCTGGGGCTTTGTCCTTCCTTCCCTGGCTGCCACTGGAATCATGGGACGTAGGATCAGTGCTAGAAGCTGCAAGATTGGGAGCCTAAGAGAGAAGAATGCACTGGAGCTAGAGATGGCAGAAGCATAGGTAGGGAGTCCGTGGCTGAGACCTGCTAGAGGGTACCCTAAAACTACAGAAATACAGAGAGATTTAATAATACTCTCTTGAATAACTAATGGATCACACAAAAAGTCAGCCAAAAAGTAAAAAAAAAATCATAATCAAACGACAATAGAAACATAACCTTTCAGAATCATGGGGGAACACAAAAAATTTCTATGACACTATAGGAAAAATAAATAACCTAAACATGCACTCAAAATCCTAGAAAATACAATAATAAATCAATTCTAGAACCAGCAAAATAAATGATATAAATCAGAGCAGAAATTAATATAATTAAAAGTGAAAAAATATAAAGATCAATGTATCAAAGAGTTGGTTCTTTGAAAAGATAAAACATGATTAATATATTCTTAACTAAATTTAAACAATAAAGAGAATAGGCCCACATTAATAAAGTTTGAGATGGAGAAGGCAAAATTATAACACACGCCTCTGAAACCCAGAGAATTAGCAAAAGAAAATTTGTAATCGAATAACTAGAAATATCTAGAAAAAAATGAGTAAATTTGCAGAAGCATATGACCTATTGAAATTGATCAAAGAACATAGATAGAAAAAAACATAAAGTAACCAATAATAATAAATTAAATTGATGCAACAATAAAATCCATATGTATAAAAAAGAGTCCAAGACCCAGTGGATTTACTGTTGAATTTTACCATATGTTTAGAAGTGCTAGCACCAGTTTATAGATAAATTTTATAGCCAAAGTCCAACAATGGGCTCATAATGATATTAGGGTATGTTTCCTCATATAATAAGAAAATAAATCTGAGTTGATGGGATGGTGAAATGGCCTTTTAAAGATGCAGTTGCAGTGCCACGTGGGTGGCAGTATATTCTAGGGCAGGTGTAGTTCTCTAGAAGGCTGTGTGTATTCTGATTCTGCATCTCATGTAAGGAACTATTTCTTTCATAACCAGACTTGATAGGTCCAGGAATTAAGTGTTAAAAATAAAAATGATACTACTCTCTATTACCCCTTTGTTTCTGTTCTAGTAATCTTAACATCTGTTGGCCAACAATTCATAATTCCTGTGAGGAGATATCTTGTGCTGAAACAAAATTATTTCAGCAAATTGGTGACCATTTTAATTTCCTTATGTCTTTAGGACTAATATCTTCAAAGGGTGTTACAGCATTGTTAGCGGTGATTGATCTAAACCCTGAAGGTATACCTGGATGATAACTACTTCATAAAAGAAGCAAAGAAGACTATGCTTAGAGTACAGGAGATTCAGTAAGGCATCTTCTAGTATCACTATCCCAATTATTAAAGTCAATGAGAAACTACAACTCAGTTCAGGATGACGAATGACCTGGAAACTTCAAGATAATGAATCACTCCATTAGATAGAGAAGAAAGATCCTCTGAGGTACTTGTTCAAGTGTAATGAAATGCAGAATAGGTAATAGAAAAAAAGATAGTAACAAATACCAGCCATGGCCACATGACAGTTACAGAAATAAAGATTGTAGTTACAACTATTTCATATAATTTTGGTTTCTTTTTTTCGTGTTCTTATAGCATACAACGTAAAATCGATTGACTTCATATTGATACTTTATTATTGTTAACTCTCCAATAGTTAAGTTATGGAATCTCAAGAGATGAATACACATCACACAAAGAAAATCTGTGGTTGGTATCTTTACTAAAGAGGTAATTAGTGTGTTTTTCTTGGTACACAGGATAGTTAACATCATTTTAGCCAGAATAACAAACTGTGGTATTGTGTTTGGAGATTAAGTATGGTTTAAGCAATGAAGTCGGGTTTTCAAGAAAACAGACTGGATTGTGACCAATAAGCATGACGTTAAAAATGCCTAATTACGTCGTAGTGGCAAATCTATGGCACATGTGCCATGGCCAGCTGTTTGTTATTATTGGAAGTTCTAAAAGTTTCACCATCTCTAGAGTAGTCAATTAGTAAGGCACATTTCTGTGTAGGGTCTACAGAAATAGGATGATTTTGTCATGGAGGACAAAACATTCATGTGGGAAGACTCAACCCAATTGTGGCTGGCACCATCCAATAGGTTTGTAGCATGAATAAAATAGTAGGGAAAGAAAGAGGAAGTAGGCACCCAATTTTTGGAAGATCCATGCTGTTAGAATAGGTGTGTTTTTGTCTGTGTTTAGACTCTAGTTTTTCTGGTCTTCCAGTGAAGATTTATACTAGCAAATGTATAGGAAACGCCCAGGCCTTCATTATTACATTGGTGCTGGGTCCCTATTCCTTGTTCTCAACTTCCAGCTTCTTGGCCTGAGCAGCTACTGGATCCTATGATCAGCCAGCTTGCAGATGGTCATTGTGCTGCTTCTCCTTCTGAATCCATTAGCCTGCCTAATAAACATCTTGCTTAAGTACATATATAGTTGTATCAGTTCTGCTCCTCTAACACACCGTAATCAATATGCTGTGTTTATAGTGCCAAATTCATGAGATCTAAACGATGGAAACAGCTTAGATGATCATGAGTAGATGAATGTATACAGAAAATATTGTGTATCTGTACAAGGACTAGTATTCAGTCATAAAGAATGAAAAGGTGTAATTTATAGGAAAATTGATGAAACTAAAGACTATCACATTAAGTGTAATCATCCAGAAATAGAAAACTGGATATCACACGTTTTCTTTCTTTATGAGAAATCTAAAGTATAAGTAAATGAACAAAATAAAGGAGAGATAATATGAAACTGCATGGTAGATTTTTGGAAATGGTGAAGTGGGATGAAGGAGTAGGGATAAAAGGAAAAGGTATTGAAAATGACTAAGATATGTTATATATGTTAACCAATTTCTGAAAATGAATGTCACAATTCTGTATTATTAAAAGTCACTAATAATAATGAATAATGAGAAAAATGATTAAAGTAGGAATTTTTGTGTTCATTGCTCAGTATTGAAGTATTTCTCTAGCATGTACAAGGGCTGGGTTCAATCCAAAGTATATGCAAAACTTATTAAAAGGCAGAAATGAACACATATTTATCTATGACAAATCTATGAATGTCACATCAACAAATGCTCATGATTATCATTTAAGTAGCCATTATTAACATCAGTGTTTGCTTAAAAACTAAAACATTTTCAAAATTTTAAAATAATATATAAACAGAATTATTATTTGTAGTTAAAATATTGCTTTCATTATGCTTGCATGAGATTTCTAAAGGGAAACTTGAAACATTTGTATGTAATTGAGAAGAATTAATATTGCACTACTTGAAAAATTAGTTGAGACATTTATATCTATGTTTGTTTCAACTCCATGAAAGGTTGATACAATATCCAGTTGATACAATTTAAAGTCTGAATTTATCTCATTTGGGCTTAACTGAATCAAACTTACAAATTTGATGCTTTTAAAATTTATAAAGATGTTATTAAAACTCTTTTGTGTGATTAAGGCTTTCCTTGGTTAACCTTCAGGGACCTAGAAAAATTTATTCATTTACTCATTCATTCATTCTTTCATTTATCTCAATAAATATTTAGTGAAAATCAAGTGTAGGTCACATGTTGATCTAAAAATTTAAGAATGACTTGTAAATGAAAGAAGTGTATACCTTTCATTGTGCAGTTTGGGGACATCTTCAGTTGATTACATATTTCACTTCCTACCAAGGTCATTCTGATGTTGTAATTCTATTGCCATTGTGTTTTGTGAGCCACTTTCAAGATGGCAGCAAGAAGGCCTTGTTAATTGCAAAAACTTGGAGATATGGAAATTCTAAGAAGTTTCCAAATGTTGATTTCCATGATTCATCAGCTCCTTACAAAGAGGAAGCCTTCTTAAATAAAATTTAGCCTTTTCACAAGATTTTAGTATCATATGGAATGATTAATTATTTTTTCTCACCTTTCCTGCCTAGAACTCACTGGTACTTGATAAGCTTTGGATCTTAGTTATACTAAAGGAACACCTCTGGTGAATTAGAAAGTTGAAAATACCTTTTGATTTTCTTCCTGGAGTTCAGACATGGGTTGCAATAATAGCCTACTGGAATAAGGTTTCTTGATCATTCTCTGCATTTTGTTTTTATGTTTTCCTCTTTGGGTGTGCATGTTTCCCATTCTCCACTAACTTTACTAAGTATGGCAGAATAAGTCAGAACAGAGTGTAAGATATACACCATGTAGTACTTGAACTCCAGACAAATGAGAAACCAGTGGCAACGTCTCCAAACACCCTAACATAGGCAGGCAATTGTGAAATTATGAACCTGATTTTAGCATCCTCACATTTTACTATAATATAACAGGCATTGTTGCATTTTGATAAAAAGACAGGATATTGATATTTTGATGGTTGCATTAGCTATTACTATAAACCTATTACCTCATAACTTCATGACTCAAAAGAAAAACTAACAGTTTTTTATCTTAGGTAGTTTTGGTAGTTCAAATATTTCAGAACAGCGTAATACATGGTGGTGGCTCAGTATCTTTAACGAGGCTAGCTGAATTCATCTGGAGATTTGACTAAGGATGAAGAATCTTCTTCCAAGTTGGAATAGTCACATGTTTGTTGGCAGAAGGGTCCTGCTTACCATGTGAATGTCTTCATATGGTTCATTGAGTATTTCCTTGGGATGGCAGCTCCCTTCTGCCCAAAGCAAATGATCCAAGGTATAACGATTTGCATGACCTAGACTTAGAATTCACATATCATATCTTACTATTTATACTTCTTCTGTGTGAGAAGATAGAGCACATATGCAGGACAAATGGGGTAAAGATAATTAATGTCTATTTTGTGGGCTGGTTATTTCAAAAGTTGTATCAGTTTTTTGTCTTACTGTCACCATTAAATACAAGACATTCACTCACCTATTATTATTATTGATATTACCAATAAAGTGTAATGGCCAAAAGAAAAATATTGTTCATTATTTATTTTAAATCTTACATCAGTAGTTTTTCAGCTATCTTGATTTATCTCAGCCCTGCCTCATATTTTAACATAACATTACAATAAACAATTGTTCACATACTTGGAAATATTTATAACTGCTCAATTTAACAATGTCTCATCTATGATTTTCATTGTAATGTTTTTACTTTATACTACCACAAACCTTTACCTAGGGTCTCTTTAGTAATACTATGCCATAACCAAGGGAAGCTGAAGAGTAATATGAATAATTCATAGTTTCAGGGGGAAAAGTTGACTTTCCTTGAATCATGGGAATCAGAATATATGAATAAATGTTTCTTTTTTTTGTTTTTCAAGGTAGACATTTATGAAATTCACTTCTGTGAATTTTAGAATTTTCTCTTGGTTCAGGGTAGAGTTGACCATAGCACACATTAACACTGGGTTAGATGCTGTGATGAATGCTTCAGAAAAGCAGTAATTCCTCGATCATATTGGTTTCAGGTAATGCTAGATAAATCTCCCTCCACGAGCTGTGCTCATTGGAAGAAAGCTGCCTTACCAAATGTGTATCCCTCATTTGAATAGAATTCCTGCAACAGATGAAGGGCACAGAGACCCATATCCCTTACCTGTTACAGGAACATTATGGAAAGCCACGAGAGCACTACACAAACCCTTTTAGAACACCAGAGGCTTCTGCAGCAACTGTATTAGAATTTAATTTCCCCCTCTTCTGAATCTTCCTTTTTTAAGCACTTGTCAATAAAACTCCTGCATGCAAGTCTTAGAATTTTGTCACTTACGTTTCAGGATTTGTCCGAGAATGAAATTTTAAGTAGAAACTGGATCACTACTGGGTGTCTGGTAATCAGAACATCACCATTAATGCACGAATAACACTGACAACTTTTGTTACACATTCTGGATGAAATTGTTAAGACTTTCACTGAAGAGGAACTGGGACACAAGATTAGGGAATGTACTCAAAGGTTAGATGTCTCAGGATTTTGAGAAGAATGAGAGAAAGTATTTTGAAGGATTTTGAGACCTGGTAACTGTTAAATCATGTGTTTATAAAAGGTCGGAGAAGGCTAAAGATAATAAATCATCAGTGAAAGTCAAAACCTGAATAACAAAAAGAACTTATTGGAAACATTCAAAGAAACTTGTATATCTCCACCAGCCAAAGATCAATGTCTCTACTGACTTGTTCTCTGATTGCTTAATACTATTTATCAAGCCTCATTGCAGAATCATTCCACTTTTACCATAGGTTATTGCTCTGGAAAACATCACATGTTTCTAGAATTTCATTTACTATATCTGTAAAATTGCATGCTTTTCTTTCAATAATCTGTTATTAGCAGTTAAAAGTCTAAGAATATCACAAGGTCTTGCAAATTCATGGAGTATATTTAATTCTCCATTGTCTTCAATTCTTTCTTTAAGTCCTCAACAAAATTTCTCACTTTTTTTTAAACCTTGAACTATTTCAGTGTCAGTTATTTTCATAGCAATTTCAACATGTCATTCTGGCTTGTAAAATGTCATTAGTAACAAATGTTTCTAAAATGAATTTAGAATCATTAATATTAATTTGTATATACAAGAGTAATAAATAATTTTCTTCCACGAAGAGTAAGAACCTGAACTCAATGGTGATTGTGTCTTTGCAACATAGTAACACTTTTAAAAAGACAAAATGTAAAATAAATATAAATTATATATGTATACTTTTAATGGTTTCCAAATATTTTATTGCCAATGTGAGCTATAACTAAGAAATGTTCTCATGTTAAAGAATCTTGAAAATGACATAATGAATTGTATTTAAGAATTTTTTTAAATTTGCCAGAATATAAGGCCTTGAATTGCTTCTGGAGTGCAGAGCTATACTAATTTTTACTAAAATAAACAAAAATCTAATGATACACTCTTATACTCATAAAATGGCAGTGACCGGTGTATAAATGACAAGAAATATCAAAAACTATATAAAGTCAATGAAATTGAAGCAATATTCAAAGGTAATTCATGGTCTCAAATTGTATCATCTTTTGAGAATATGATATAAAATTTTATATCTCAATTGATAGTTTATAAAATGTAAACTTCAAATGTACTGTTTAATGTTTCTTAAAGAAAGGAAAAACAAGGGAGTTCTATGGAGTGTATGTTTCTGTGAGGCTTAATAATAGTGAGGTTTAAGAATTCTTGGACTTGGAGTATAGAAGGCATAAGCAAGAATGTTAGACAGTTGTTGAGTGATATGACTAAAATCAAAGTTACACAGAGATTTCTTTACCATTAATAACAGGGTCCCTGAGAGTGAATGAGTGAGAAAGAATGGATCAAAAAATAATTAAACAAAAAGGAGGAAGATATGAGATGTGCGATTTGGACAAAAGCCAGGGACTTTGAAAGATCAATTGAATATTAAATAATTTGCCAAGAATTATATAGAAGTACTGTAGAGAATGGTAATTATCTATGTAGGTATTAAATTAATAATGAAATAAAAAGTGACTATTTTCGTAAGGCGAATCTCCAGGAAGGTGCAGTGTTGTGCAGTGAATTGGAAATTTACAATTCCAAAGTACTTGACCCTCTACTGGAAAAACTTTGTATACTTGATATTTACAAAGTAACTTTCAGTGTCTAAGGAAAGAGACCACTTCCTAAATTTTAGATCAGGTTTAATGTTGTGAGTTTTTTCTGAAAATGCAATGCTTGTAAAAGGCATAAGGGCTTCCAAAACTATAGATTACTTCTGCTGTTGTGTCATTTACCCTTTGAGAGTGAATGACATTTTAGCTAGGGATTGTTCTGTCAATGCCTATTTAAATAAAATTTTAAGAAAATTAAGAATAAAGGAGACATTATTAAACATTACAAAAGATATATTTGAAAACTCAAGAGTATATCAAGGTTAACAACAAATATTCTTTCCTTAGGCAAAGAACAAAAGAATAGTGTCTGTTCTTGACAGATAAATATTTTAAAAAATAATTAAGTAGCATAAATGAGTTAAAGAAAGAAGTTGAACTGTATTATTTACGTACAAGTGCTATGTTCATAGAAGACCCAATGGAATCTAGAAGCATACTATAAAACCTAAGCTTAGCAAATGCAAGTTATAAGCTTATTGCAGGAAAATCAATTTCTAAGTATTATGGAAAATTCTTTGGGAGAGATACCAACTAAAGTAACCTGGAGCTTACTTTTGAGGTGCTGGAAATATTCTACCATATTATTTATGTGATTGTTCTGCATGTGGACCCATTTGACAAAACTCATTGATATTTTACATTTAATATGCTTGTTATCCTGTGTAACATATTTAATCTGTTTTTAAAAAAGAAAAATTTTTAAAATTCAATATAGAATGAAATGAGTAAAATATTAAGTGACATTTAAAATATTCATACAAGTAGAAAGTATATTGGAAGTTAAAGACCGTATACATACAAAACAAAGTGAAATATTCATGTTTACATTTAATTTAAAATATAATGGTCAAGAGCTGGATGTGGCATTACAAGCCTGTAACCCCAGCTCTAGTGATACTGAGGCAGGAGGACTGCTGGGAGTTCAAGGCCAACTTGGTCTACAAAGTGAGTTCAAGGCCAGTATAGTGATAGTGAAACCTTGTGTCAAAAAGATATATATACATATATATATATATATATATGTATATATATAGTCAAAAATTAAAAGATGACAATTTAAAATGGTTCCTCAGCAAATTAAAAGAAATTTAAAATAAAATGCATCCCATGCTTATATGTGGTACATACACACACACACACACACACACACACACTTCTCAAAGACTACTCCACTAATCCAACAGCATTTATTTTAGTGAGCTAATGTTCATTTTTCTAAAAAAGTTATAATAGGTGATAAATGGATATTTCAAAAGAATTATTAAATTATTGCAATACTTGTAAAAAATGCAGTTATAATAGAGATAGTTGAATAATAGCCTCGAAAAGAGGACCCAGTCCCAACTGCTGAAATTTGTTAATGTTTCTTACAAGCCAAACAAAACTTTGCAGATGAAATTCATTTAGGGGTATTAAGACCTAAACATTTTCCTTGGCTTTTCTGAAGAGTCAGATGTGGTCAGACAGCACTTAATGAGAGTGTGTAGTGACGTCCCATGCGATGAAGGAAACAAGAGAGAAACATGGAAGAGGCTCGGAGCCCAGACATGCAGCTTGACAATAGAAGTGAGGAAACATGAAGAAATGGATTCTCCCTGAAGTCTCTAGAAGAAATGCAATTTTGATGCTGCCTGAGTTTTAGATGTCTGATCTCAAGCACTGTATGAGAATAATTGTTCTTTGTTTTTGGCCTCTAAGTTTGTGGTACAAGAGTAGTAAAAAATTAATATGGAAAGATTATATGTATTAATACTTTTATCATCTAAAATCAAAATTGGTATTGATGATCATGTTGAAATTTATTTTCGGTATATTTTTGGGTAAAATAAAACACTTTAAACATTTTAAAAGGAAAATAGCTAAAGCAATTATGGCATCATTGCCATTTTGACAAATCTTTGATGTGGCAAGTGTTCTGTTCAGCATATTTTAAATATTATTTTGTATTTATTATAATTGAACAGTTTATAATACAAAGACAACTATATTTCATAAATTGTGCCTACTAATGAAAAATGGCAAAGTTCTGATAGAGAATATCAGGAATAATGTTAGTTATGATTTCTATTGTCAAAACTCGGAAAAATGATGGTTAAATTGGAGAAAGATTAGGAGTTAGTAAAGTTAAAAAATCATGAAAACGGATAGGACTCATAATGAGTAGAAACAAATTGGTGAAATTATTAAGATAACATTAGGACTTAAAATACTGAATTTATTTTAAAAGTTTATGAAGTTACTGGAGAGTTTTAAAAATGTGAGGAAAAGACAGTCTTACTTTATAAATTATACCTGCTAGGTGTCCTGCCATACATGAAGTGTAGTGAATCATGGATGAAATTTAGGACTCTTGCAGCAACTTTAATTAAAAGAAGATAGTAGTTGATATAAGACTGTGTTGGAGATGAAAAATAAAAATAAATTTGTGCACATGTGAAAAACTTGACAGTCTTTCCTGTTGGATTAGATGTGGGAATAAGGGAATAAACAAGAAATAATGTATCTCCTGACAATCTAGTCTTTCTTTATGGAAATATGTGAAGTTTTATGATAATTATATTTTTCTTCAAATTAAATATCAGAAGAATTTTACTTTTTTATTTCTCTTATTTTTAATTTATTTATTATATCATTGACTAGGTATATAGTGAACATCTTTTTTTATTACAAGATCAAAAATCTTTAATTTATGGGTGACACATAAATGGAATATAAAAGACCTATACCTAACTTTGACATAAAATTCTGTTTCTTGTTAATGTTTCCTAAAACGATTTTAGTCTCCATTTATTTTTAATCTAATGATTTAGTTATTTCAAATAGCATTATAAATCTGAAAATTTTGAAATATTGAATGTAACACAAAATATTTTATAAACATTAAGTAATACACATAAAATCCTTTCAATATAACATCAAACATTTTTAGACATGATATGACTCCCCATTTTTATGAATTCAAATTATTTTTACATTCATGAAATATTTTGTCTCAAGTTTTACCTAATATGCATTTATTTGAACAATACTATGCTGAGGGACATTTTTCAGTTGTTTTCAGTTTTAAAAACTGAAACATTGTCAGCTTCAATTTCCATAAAGTTAAATGAAGCAGCAGTTTACAAATTTAAAGAATTATTAGTATAGGCTATTCATGGAAGTTCATAACTTACATTGGTGTTCTGACTGATTTTATATGGGGAAAATTAAAGACAACATGCAGTTAAAATGATTACCACAATAATACAAAATAATTTTAAATTAGAGTAAATTGATTAGTTCATTAAAAGGATTAGTGTAGCAGTAAATTGAACACAAACGTGACATTTAGTTCAAACAAAATTTTGAAAAGCTTACTTGATGTTTTCCTGAGGTCACTATATTAAAAAATGCCAAATTGAGAAATGATGTTGGAATCCAAAAGATAAAATCTCTCTGCATTAATTCTGGTGACTCTTCCAATGAGATGCTGCAAATAAAATTATAACAAGGCTGTGTATGTGACACTGCCACATCATTCCCTCACTTTTGTGGTAACACAAGTCACTTGTAACATCTTTCTGGTCCTTTTTTCCAGAGTTTAGTGTGATAAACTTCTTTACAAAAGTTACATTGTTTAACAGGGAAAGAAGGAAGGAGGGACAGAGGGAAAGAAGAAGGAAAGGAAGAAAATTTATACAGACTGAAAATCATTTAACCTAGTAATGATTCTTTGTAGTAAATTCTTAAGATAGTGAATACACACAGTGTCATAATACTTATATATGAACACGATTGCTGTCAAGATTTAGAAGTCTAAAATTTTCTCTGCTTACGTTTTAACGAGTAAGACTTCTACAGTTTCGTGGATGTTGACAGGAGATGCAGAGTTCCTGGTTCAGAGACAAGACTTCATTATTCATGGCACTGTAGCTGTCTGATATTCATATTGCTATTAGTTACTCATATCCCACAGATCTTATGGGGATGGCACAAATACAGGCCCATTTGGATGTTGTACATGTCATACTACTTGAGTTTCACAACTTAAACATTCTGGATTAAACAAATCCTCACCCTTTATAACGAAATTATAGATGTGCACTCAAAGTTTGCCTAAGAGGAGACATTGTATTTATTACACTATACAACAAACCTGCACTGTGCTCCAGACGAAGACATTTCTACCTTTCAGGGCTGTTTTTTACTTCACCTTTCAGGGCTATTGTCTACACAAGCATCTTAGACTGCCTAAAACAAAAGCTGTCACTACCTTTGCTTATAAGATCTGTAAGAGATACATGAGACATTTCCTCCAGTAGACCTACCTAGTAAATGGATAACACAGATCACATAAGATAAACCAGTGAAATGATTGGAGGATGTTATTTGCATAGTGGTGGTGTTCTAAAGGATGTATGTACTGCCCTATTTTCTATTATGTCTTGGAATTGGGAAAACAACAATTTTGTGTTTTTCACAGTTAAAATGGGAAAATGTGTGTACATTTTGTGTTGATAAGAACAAAATTAATAAAACTCACTATCATAATGTATATAGAGAGTGTATAAAACTGAAAATATATTCCAGTCCCATATTAAGGACAAGATGATAATGTTGTGCAGACTTGCTTTTATTCTTTTATCCTTGAAATTATTTTTCATAATAATAGTTAAACTTTCTCCATTATGACAATAATTTAGAATATTAGTGCTTTGCAATATTATGTTTACGAACTACAAGGTACTACATGATTATTTCTGGCTGTAGAACATTTTTAAAAAGTCAAATATTAATTTCAGGATTTTTTCACCAGCATTGCTGTCAAAATGAAAAGGATTTCACTGGCAAAAATTGTTTTATATAAACATATGTTTCTATCCTCTATTTAAATATATTATCTAATTTCACTGAAGAAAAATTCAATAAGATTTGAATTTCAGGTAGATACTTCATTGCAAGAAGGAAATCAATTTCTAACAGATTTCTTTAAGGCAATTTTATCAAATTAATAAAAATTTGAGATATAGACTAACTTGGAGGATAGATACACCAAAAGTTTTCATTTATTTTCCAAATTATTAATTTTAATATTTTATGCCTATAGAACTTACAAATGTAAGAAATAAAAATAAACTTTCTTCACATTCATCAAGAGTTATGATTTTGTATGAGTTCTTCTGTATACACATGTATACCTTTTGAGATGATATTTTAGATATCACTCTTCATGCCCGAACATATTGCAGATGAAAAATAGGATTTTTTATACAGTAACAAAGACATAGATTTCTTACAATCCTAAAATTTAATATTGATAATACTAGTGTCTACTATATTTTCTACAATCAGATCTCATCAATGCTCCCAGTAGTTGTTTTGTTTTGCTCTTTTAGTACCTAGTGTTGAACCCTGGACCTTTGGATTGAGCTACATACCCAGTAACCCTTCCTTTAATTATTTATAATTTTTTTACTTTGAAACAATATCTCACTAAGTAGCTAAGTTGCTGAGGCTGGGCTTTAACTTGCAATATTAACTCATTGTGCCATATTTTTCCAATATGGGATGCAGAAAATAATCACACTCTTTTTCTTTTTCCCCTGAGTTTCCAACTATCCTTCTCAAAGAAATGTTCATAGGCTATATGTATAATTTTGAGGTCATTACAGTTCACCCTGATATTCCTGCACTGTTTCCTTAAATCACTGGGTGTAGATTTTACTCTCCACCAGAAGATGGATACAGATGATACAGTGCCATTTATACAGTGAATAAATTCTATGGACCTAATATACAAGCATTGTAGCTGCGATAATACTGTATTATATAATTGCAGTGTATGAAGACAAAAGACAATAGATCTTATGTGTTCTTAGCAGAGAAAAAGTGTAATTAAGTGAAATAGTTCATAATTTAATTGACTTGATATTGGTCAGTGTATATCTATATCAAAAATCTTGTCAAACACCTAAAATACATACAACATTTAGATGTCAGTTATACTTGAGTGGAGCTGGTGAGAAACATATGTTTGTAGATTTCATTGATGATGGTATCTTCATGTTATGAAGGTATTGATTAGCAATTTATGTTGTTAAATATTTAGAATTATCAGAATCTACTTGTTATGGTTTGTGTCTAGGTGACCCCCCAAGCCTCATGCAGTCATGGAGACAGCTGAATCTAGCATTTGTGATTGGTTCATTGTCTAGCACTGGAATTGGCAGTGTGAGAGCAGCTGCACTTGCCCAGGGTAGAGCCAGCATGCAATAAAAGGGAGGGAAGAAGGTGCATTTTTTCCTCCCCTTTTGCCCTTTAGCTTTTGTTGCTTGCAGTGACTATGAATGTCTGCCCCTCAGCCATGCCACCCTGCCTTGGAGCCAGCTGACTATGGAATGAAACTTCCAAGAACTATAAGCTAAATAAACCTTTCCTTCCTTCATTTTGGGCATCAGGTATTTTGTCTCAACAACGAGAGTAACCTAACCAAGACACCTGTCTTTCTCTTCCTTTAATATTGACACCCAGGTTCTTTGCCTAAATTCTGTTTTAGTCCTTTTTTGTTTGTTTGCAGCACTGGGGATTGAACTCATGACCTCGCACTTGTCAGGCAGGCACTTAGGCCACTAAGCTAAATCCCCAGCCCTTGTTTTAGTACTTCTTAATCACTATTTCTTTACATTCTCAATTTTAGAGATAAATTACTACTACATATTAAGGAAGATAGAAAAAATTTTAAAATATATCTTTTTTCTTTGCTTGTGTGTGTGAATGTGAGTGTGTAACCTGATCTCAATGGTGATTAGTGTTTAATCAACAATTTTTATCATCATAACACCCTTACACCAAAGGGTAACTAGAATAAGTGAGATTCACATATTTTTAATAGTTTATATAAATGGAATCATACAAAACATACTGTTTTATATTTGGCTAATTTTGTTCACCATTAACTTTGTGGAATTCATTTTTTCTGCTAACTTTCTCAACTGTTAGCTCTATAGTATTTCACTGTGTAAGTATGCTAAATATTTTTTACAGTTACTATTGGGCTTTTGGATAATCTTGTATTTGTTCCATTATGAACATTTATAGTCACTCTAATACTTGTTTTTTGATGAATGTAGAGTCGTAAAGCAGAAGTTTATACATAGAGTATGTTTATGCCCCATATTAATAGATACACTCAAAAATATTTTCAAAGTGACTATTACAATTGAATTTCTCAAGAAAATTCTATGAGAGATATTAATTACTGTACATCTTTGGCAAAAATGGCATTTTTTCACTTGTGTCAATAGTAGCAATGCTGCAAGTTATGTGGCAGTAACATATTATAGTTGATTTTTTTACTTTACTTCTAATTTTAGAATATTTTGTATTTAATAATATTTTGAAAGTGCTGTATTACAAAGTATCCATTCCCCTTTTAAGGAGTGTTTCTGTGGTATTTTCTTAATTTTATATAGATTTATATTTTCTATATCATGTTTATAAAAGTTCATTATCAGATAGTCCATTATCAGATAAAGTATTTCCATTATATTAATAGCATATCTGCTGTCTTATTGATATTTTCTAAAGTTCTTAATTTTAGTATGGTCAAACATATAGTTTTTAGTTTTATGCATGTATCTTTCTCCTATTTAAGAAGAGAAAAGATGAAATGCCCTACAATCATCCAAATGTTCTATATATTATTTTCTTTTATTACTCTTAGTGAAATTTATCCAAAATTACTTCTGTATGTGTGGTGTAAAGTATAGACTAAGTTCCCTTTCCATAAGTATAAAATTTATTTGTTACTATTAAGAGGAAAAGCATTGTTTCTTTAGTTTGTATTACTCCTATTTAGTTGTGCAGATAAAAGAAAACATATTTTGGGAATCTCTACTGTGTTACATGCTTAGTTTGTGGGAACTTAAACAAACATCATATTGTTTCAATTAATATAGTTTAAAGACCATATTGATACCTGGTTATCAAGTTTTTATCTTGAAAATTATGCTGCTCATGGGTATTTTCATTTTTATATATCTTAAAATAGACTCAACATGAAAAGAATTAATACCAAGTATTACACTTGCAATATATGAATATATTATTCTGAATGTATTTATGTCCTTGTTAATTTATCTAATTATACTTTGTATGTTTTTGTAAAGAGATCTTGTATAAATTTATTTTTACTATATATTTATTTAACTTATATTACTAACAATAATATTATAATTGTGATACACATGATCTGTTACCTTTTATTGCTTATTCAACTGGTTGATATATTATCTTCATAAATTTTGGGCTATGCTCATTATTTTCTTGTCAGTGTTTTTGTGTTATTGTAATTAAATTGTACATACAGAACAAGAATATATAACTTATATTGGCTAATATTAATAGTTTGAGAATATTTAAGACTATATCTGTAACTAAAATAATGAAGCAATCATAATTTTAAATATTTCGTGTAAAGTATTTAAAGAAACTATGTGACATGTAGCACTGAAAAAAGTCAAAGTTTGAAAATATAATCTAAGTTTTGGGAGAATATATTTGTGAGCCATGTTTTTTTGGTCTTCTTTTGGGGGAGGGGACAACATTTTACTATGCAGTTCAGGCTGTAGGAAAGTCATTTTGTAGGCCAAGTTGGCTTTGAACTCACAGCAATCTTCCTGTCTCAGCCTCCTGAGTGCTGGAATTATGGGTGTGTGCCACCACACCTGGTTTGTGAGCCATACGCTTGTAAAACTGTTAATATCCAAACTACACAAGGAATTCAAACAACTCTAATTGAAGGATGTAATTAATCACAATAAAATTGAGCAAAGGACCAAAATACACACTTCTCTAAAGACATTCAGAGGGATCAGCAGGTACATGAAATGATCCTCAGAATCACATATCATTCAGAAGCTGCAAATTGAATCCACATGCAATTTAACTCTCCTACCAGAATGGCTATTATAAAGAAAAACAAATCATAAGAAGCGTTGATAAAGGTTTGAAGAAAAGGGAACTTTTGTTGAAAGGACCAAAGTTGTTATAATTAATATGGAAAAGAGTATCAAGAATCCCCCCCCAATAATGATAGAATTACCATGTAACCTAGTACTTCAAGTTCTGGGAATCTATTCAAAATATCTGAAATAGATATGTTGAAGAGTTCTGCACTCTCCTTTGTACATTACAATTCTGTTCACAATGCTGTAACCAAGTTATGGTACCTAACTGACTTACAACATAAAAAAAGGACAAAAAATGATATATACACAGGATGAAATGCTCTCTAAATAATAAAAATATTTTATTTGTTAAAGCATGTATATAACTACAGGATATTATTTTCATTGAAAATAAGTCAGGCTTAGAAAGACCAATATGACATATTCTGAATTAAAGGTGTAATCTAAAACAATTGTTCTCACAGGTGTGGCGAATAGAGTGGTGGTTACCAGAGGCTGGGAATTGGGAGGAAGTGGAAGATGACAACTGAAGGTAGAAAACCAGAGATGGAAAGCACAAGTATAGAAGATCTTTTATACAGCCTGTTGAATATAGTTAACACTAATGTTTTGAACATTTAAAAATCATAGACAATAAATTTCAACTGGTCTCACACAAAAAACATAAGCAACGCTTTTGATGGATATGTACATTAGCTTGATTCAATCATTTCGGATTATGTGCATGAAGCATAGCAGCGCTTTATACTACATAAATATAGAATTTGTAAATTCATAATAAAAATTAATAAAGTGAACAAAATTTCAAATTTAATAACAACGGGAATGAAATATCATATCTACCTAAAGTACAGGCAAAAACTAGGGAATTTTGGAAACTTGGCTGAAATTTAAATGGTTTCATTTATGAATAAGAATACACAGAGAAAAAGATGATAATATGTTATTATTAGTTTTAGTCAGTCTCCATCATGACTTATAATTTCAATTCCAACACCCAGTTGTTTTAGAAGTGTTATTCTATTTACAATTCAAATTACATTGCAAATCATTATTTAGTTGGATAGCTTCCAATTAATAAATATTATTTCTTTTGTTGATTAGTAAACTATTGAATTTAGATAGAATGTTATATTGTATTACATAATATATTTTGTTTTCAGAAGGATATTTGTTTCAAAACTAAATAAATGCTTACTTTTGTTTTATTCCTCTTTTTCTCCGTTTCTCTATTTTTCTGTCTTTTTCACACACATACATGCACATAGACACATGCACACATAGACACATGCGCAGATACACATACACACAACCTCACACAAAAAAAAATCCTTTAGCTCATCAAGTGAGAAAATTTTTCTAATCTTAAAATAGGATTTCTATATTTTCCACATATGCCTAAGTCAATATATTTTATTTTAAAATGACTTTAAATGCATCGAGAAAAGTAAAAGAATAGCACAGCAAATTTCCATTTTCCTTTAACTAAGTTTCCCCAATTATTAATATCTTGTTAGTATACATTTTTCACAATTATTGAAACAATTTTCACAGATTACATACAATTAAAGTCTGAAATCTATTTGTATTTCCTACGTGAACATTATTCTTGACTGTCAAATTGAATTGCTGGAGGGACACTTAGAAAGTTGATAATGCTCACTTCTGACTGTGACTGTGAAAGTTTTTTCCCAGATGATTGGCATATGGGAGAGTGAACTAGATGGGAAGATCCACCTGAAATGTGGCTGGGGCCTGGGTTAAAACAAAAAGCAGAAGGGAAAAGCACAAACTCCATTTTTTTTAACAGGTGCTTTTTTGCTGCTGTCACTGCACATGGACATCAGATTCTAGATTCTTCAGTTTTTAATAAAAACTTATAGTACAGAATCCACAGGGTAATGTCAGGTCCTTAGGCTCGGACTGTGCCTACGTCACTGGCTCTTCTCATTCTGAGACTGCCTGTTCCGGAACAGAGCAGCTACTTTTTTCCTAGGCTCTAAATCTTGCAGAGCATCATTTTAGAACTATCCAACCTCTGATAATGTACGACAGTCTAATAAATACAATAATCGCTACATATGCATATATTGGTTCTGAGTCGCTGGAGAGTACAGATAATGAGATTAAAGAAAGAAAAGGAAAGGAGGGAAAAATGAGAAAGGAAAGATAAAACA
>RJWT010011403.1:0-23476 GCA_004365215.1 Cuniculus paca
GGCATATTTGAGACTTTCCTTCGCTGGACATAGTGCCTGACACCCACATCTTAAAGGAGGTTTAATTTGGCTCCTTTTTAAGGAGATTCAATCTGTAATGGGTTAGCTCCAAGGCAGGAACTTCACGGCAGAAGGGTTGGGCAGAGCGAAGTTGCTCAGTTCGTCGCAGCTGGATAGCAGAGCAGGGAGACAGTTCCAGAGAAAGGGGCGAGGGACCAAACATGCATGCCAAAGCTACACCACCACGACACACCCAGACATACCCAGAAGTGTGCTGTACCAATCTCCTGAGAGCCCCCAACACCAATCAAGTTGACACCCCATCCTAATTGCCATAGGGTGGAGGTGAGAGGGAGAAAAGCTGGCCCTGCAGGAAGTAGAAGACAGGTGTCCCAGGACTTTACCCTACAACTTCCCACCCCTCTGTTCTGTAGGTTTCAAATCCATGGTATGTAGGAAGGTCTTTCTCATCTCCAGTAGGATAGAAAGAACCAAGTCTGCCTTTCCCTCCTACCTCAGGTCAAAGGGGCCAGGACCTCTTCTGCTCCCTGTCCTTCTACCAGGTGGCACATGCCATGAGCCCTGGGGTCTCTTGCCACTCCTGGGTGACTTTGGGGCTCCAGCATGCGCTAGCAGGAGCCAGTTTAGAGGACTATGACCCTCCCGGCTCCTGCCACTTCAGGTGCTGCAGCCTCTCTGAGAAGCAGGAAGTACCTGTCAGGGCAGAGATGGGGCACAGGCAACTGTGAATGTCCCCAGAGCCCCAAAACTCCAAGGGTTCATGACCAACACATCAGCCTTCCTGGAAACTCCTCAAAAGTAGCGGTAGCTGTGATTTCAGACATTTCTGGAGAAAGAAGGCAGCTGTCAACCAAGCAGCTTCTCCTAAAATTCTGGAACTATTGCCATAACAACCAAGCAGCTTCTCCTAAAATTCTGGAACTATTGCCATAACAACGAAGCAGCTTCTCCTAAAATTCTGGAACTATTGCCATAACAACCAAGCAGCTTCTCCTAAAATTCTGGAACTATTGCCATGACAACCAAGCAGCTTCTCCTAAAATTCTGGAACTGTGCTGGTCACCCTCCTATTCCAGGAGAACCTGCCTCAGCCACAGCAGGCTTGAACCTTTGGCCTTCCCCAGAGGAGCCCACCCTTGAGCCACTGCTGTGACCCCACCCTGTGCCTGCACCTGCACCTGCCCCTCATTACTGGGAAAGTTCTCTAGCAGGTTCTCAAAATGCAGGAAATGTGCATGTGCAGCCCACTCATGCTTTATGTAAGCATCTCCTCACCGTCCTCAGGTCAGTGGAGGAGACTCCCTCCTACGCACCGCCCGCTGTGCTCAGCACGGGTCCCGATAAAGCCTCATTCAGTCCTATAAACTTACTCAGCATTCTTATCTCACGTAGTATGGACAGAGCAGGTCACATTAAAAGAGATCATAACACTAGGGGCTGCTAGTCCTGAAGATCTGTGCTGTATAGATTCTGCTGGCCTCTCAGAGAGGAGAGATCGGGTAGAGGTCCATGGTGGGGAACTCATAGAGGACCCCTACATGAGCCCATGGATCTACATGGTCCTTTCACATATCGGGAGAACTGGCCCGCTGAACAGCCAATCTACAGGGTCATGCAAAGGAATTAATAACTGCCACTTTTCCTTGTTGCACAGAAAGTAACAACTGGACCAGTGGATCCCTACTGAGTTTGAGGTCCTCCACGCCCTCTACAAGAGAGCAGAGAGAAAAGAGAGACTGAGGCTCAGGACACCCAAGAGTAATTATTCCTCCACCACTTTAGACAAAGCCTCTTGCAAATCTCTCTTTTTATGTCTCTCTCTAGTGAATAAGAACAATGACACCTCACCCAGTACCTGCCTACCACAGCTGGTGTGAGGTCAGGAGACATGATGTGTCTATTTATTCATTTACTTCACAATTTGGTCAAAAGGCAATTAAATTTGGGGGGAAAAAAGACAGTTGAACAGGTCAGGACAATAGGTGAAATGTTTTTCATTCTGTAAATGAATGTGGCTCCTAAGTTTCAGATATTGTGGTATTTACCAGAAAATTCTCTTACAAACTCTCTTTGATCCTTATTCTTTTCTACCAACATTTTTGTTAGAAAAAATTCCATTGTTTTTCCTTCATAATTAGTTTCTTAATTAAAAATTGATCCCTTTCTACTAATTGCATTTTAAAATTGAAACTCCTGGCTTTCCCTAGCCCCTGGGCAGTTAGTTTGGGGTAAAGATGAGAAGAATTGGCTCAGGGGCAGTAAAGGAACTGGGACTGAGGGGATCTGGACTAGTCACTGTGCCCCATTGCAGGAACAGCCTGACTCAGGTGGCTTTCATTCGCCTAAGGCCAAGCTTAAAGATTATTCGAGAGTGTCCGAAAGGCAATGCTACTCCTAGTGATCCTGCCCTTAACTCCATCCCTTAGACTCTGAAGTGACAAAGGAGGTAGACTATGTCCTAAAAATCCATTTTTCAGTGGCTATATCTGATTTTAGATCATTCATGAGCTCACAAGCTGTGTGCAGTGCTAGCTCAGCGTCTGGTCTGAGATTTCACTTGGATTGAATGTGAGGAACTGAGGGGCCTCTGGGGCAAGAAGGGACATGGGAGGAAGGGGATCAGATGGAGGGAGATGGGATTTTGGATGATTAATATGCATGGCATTTCTGTATTTCTACCAATCAGACCTTTGATTTTCAAGTGTATCAAGCCAAATCAACCACTTTAGTTGACACTGTGAGGTCAATGGCACTTTGGGTATCACAGCTCCTGTCTTGTATCTCTGAGGCCCTCCTTAAGACTCAAAAGGTAATTCTGGCCCTGCCTTTTGGGTGCTGCAGTCTAAGTTTATAAAGTAGATAGAAATAGTGGTCATTCTTCCCCATTCTTGGGGCAAAATGACAATTTTTATATTTGATCTTGGTAAGAGTTTCTCTTATCCACTGTCATATATATTGGTTCTTGTCCTAAAACTGAACCCCAGAATAACTATTATCCAGCATGTGTCAGAGTGGTTGATGTGTTATTTCTGAAGGCATTTGTACTAAGGGGTACTGGGTTATTTAAACTCTATTTGTTTTTGAAGTGCAGACCCTCAAAGCAGCGTGCCTGGAATACAAGAATATGTATTCTCATGGAATTGCTTTCCATAATGACAAACAATGTAGGTTAAGCTGATGTTACAACTCCAGCAGTCTGATCAGGAGGGGATGCAGACACACCTGTGCGGAGAATGTTTCTCGATCTTGTCCCACACAGGCAAAGGTGTAAGAGATTTACACTGGCATTTCAGCACCCAAATTTAAGATAAATTGTAATCATAAGCCACTCACATCAAGAAGAGATGTGCAGGGACTGAGTGTGATCAGTACCTTGTTTTCTTTTGGGGACCCCAGAATGCTTAATAAAGATGCTTATGATGTTTTAAAGAATAAGCACAGAAAGGAGTCTTTGTATGTTCAGTGATATCCAGACAAGATTAGATCTGTCTCATAATACAGGATGTTTCTGCAGTGGGCCAGAAATATACAGTCCATGAGGCCTCCCTAGTGACCTCACCCCTGAGAGATGAGCTGGCATGTCTATCCTTTGTCACACAGTAAAGCTAACCTTTGCTTAGGGACTTCCTTTTCCCTCCCTTCAGGCCTGACTGAGACAGTGTGTCCCCCTCAGGTGCTTGGGTAGACGATCATCTAGTCCTACTAACCTTGGCGCCATCTCCCTTCTTAGGTCAGCTTGGCCTGGCCCCACTGCTCATCTGACCACTCACCGTGGGGCGAATGGATCTCTGCACTTCCTGCTCCCCTGTTCTTGGATGTCATCTTCACCAGACCTTAGCCTTCGGCTGCCAATAACATCTAGCTCCTCACAGCATACCTCATGCACACCCCCTACACAAAAGCATGCACAAACACAAATACACACACATGCACACACACAAATACACACACACACAAACACACATATTCATATAAATACACACATAACACATATACATACAAATACACACAAACACACATACACACAAGCACACATATTCATATAAATACACACGTAACACATATACATACAAATACATACACACAGGCACACACACCTAGTGCTATCCTTTTTTGGTTTTCAGTTTTGTTTTGTGCTTGCTAACTCCATGTAGCAGAATGGAAAAAATTTTCTCCATGTAAGGTTAACTGAGGGAGGCCACAGGAAAGAGAGGAGGCAGAGCCTGAGGGCTTCCTGCTTCTTTCTGAGCAGAGCAGCAGGTGGACCCTCTCTGGAATGAGGTAGGCAAAATCTGAGGGTGGTCAGCAGAAGAGTGGCCCCTATCATGTTCACCTCCTGAGCCTGAACACTGTGACTGTGCAGGTCATGTGGCAAAAGGGACAGGGCAGCAGATGAACAAAGTCTGGGACCAGCTGGTCCTGAGATGGGGCGAGTGCCTGGGGAGGACTCTGAGGGTCCTTCGTGAGCAAGGCAGAGGTGGGAGCACCAGTGCCAGCGTGCTTCCACATGAGAAGGGCTTGGCCACCATCAAGGACCATGAGCCATGGGGTGGCTTCAGATGTTGGACAAGGCAATAGATCCTCAGAACATCCCAGGGACAATGCCATCCAACTGACCCCAGGTTTTAGCCCAGGGAGGCTGTCAGTTCCTCACCTCCAGGGCTGTAAGGCAATGGGCGTATTGTTTTAATCGATGATTTATTATAACAGTGACAAGCATCTCCTGTAATAAGTTAAGTTTGAAATGCTATGGGAGATCCTGGAGGCATGTCCAAAGCAAATGAGGTGTCCTGCTTCAGGACTTGCCTCCTCTCAGGGATAATTATGGGGTATGTCCATGCACTCCTCATATGCAAACCCAGTCTCTCTAAGACTGGGTTTATTGTTAGGGGCACTCACTGTGCTGTACAGTAAGCCAGGTGGTGGTGCAAATATGCAAATGCAAAAATGTGTAGATATACAGGCCAACAGCAAGAGCTTGTATGTGGGTGTGAGGGGACAGCCCAGCAGTAACCTAGGACCCAGGCCACAGCTTTACATGGTGCCCACATGGCTTCCTTGCCCACACTCTCCCAAAACCACCGTTTGAATTGAATTCACACGTGGCTACTTCACTATCTGCAAGATTAGGATTACTATATAGAGGGACAACCTATCCCACCACGTGCCACAGGTAAGCGGGAATGAGATTTTCCACAGCAAGCCTGGGTAATGCTGGAACTACCCAAGCAACTGCTCAGATTTTATAAAAATTACTTGGGAATGAAAAAAATAATGTGCTGTTATATGTGTAAAATGTGCAAGCCCCATACAATGTGACGAGACAAAGGTGGAGACCACCAGTGATCGGTCATGGCTTCTGTGAACACTGATAGGGACCCACTGTGAGACCTATGAAAACGCCCAGGCCTACCCAGCCCTGGGGCCTTTCCTGAGCAGGCTCTGCACCTCCTGCGCACTGCTGTTCTGTCCAGGGCAAGGCTGTCCCTAGCCCCGAGGCTGGAGTGTTCAGATATGGGTTGCAGGGCAAGAAGCTCAAGAACCACAGCCCAGCCCTCCTCCCTGCTTATAACAGCAGCACTGCTGTCCTGGGCAGCCTGACCCCAGGACCTGCCTGTATCTTACTGCGCACTCGAGACGTGACAGGTCTGAACTCAAGGGTCAGGATACACTGGCATGCCAAGTACCCTCAGGACACAAGCACCCCGGGCCTCAGCCACACTGCTTGGGACTCATGGGCCCTTGACTTCTGGACCCTTCCACTGTGACCTAAACTCTCTGACACTGACCTTTCTTGAGTACTCATTCTGGTAAGGAACTGTTTCACTCTCAGGACCAGGGGTCTGTCCCATATTAAGGCCTCTGGAGCCCCGATTTCTGACACATGGCTCCTGGCACTGGACTCAGTCACAAGGACCCTGTCATCAGCCCAAGACCCCAGAGTCCATAGCCTTCTATACAATTTGAGGGAAGGACATGTTCCTCAATGCCAGAACCCTTCCTGACCCTGCCAAGACAGAAAACCAGAGAGTAGTATCCACAGGTCAGAATTTATTTCATACCACCCCATTTACAGCATTTTCAAGTACAGGGTTCTGCCCAGTGTCATTCACACGTGGACACAAAAGAGACGACTTCATAAGGCACCAGGTTGTGGCAGGCTAGAGAGGAGCCCTGCTCCCACTTCGGCTTGTGAGATTCCTGGGCAGATTCCTGGGCTGGTAAGTCGGCCGAGCAGAGAAGGGAGGTTTCGAAACGTCCGTTTACTCACATCTAGTAAAAGGAAGACAGTCTGGAAACCAGGTCAGTGTTTCTACATTATGGTATCGGCCTGGACTGCAGGACTTAGGCCGGAAACCCTCTGCAAACTAACTGCACATTTAACCATTTCAGCTTTGAAGTGAGTCATCATATTTAATCCAAACACATCTTTACAATTTTCTTAGTCTATATCCCTACTTTTCAAGAAAAAAAATGGGAGGAAAACTTCAAGTACAATCGTACCTCATTGTTTTATAAATGCAGCAACATACAGTAATTAAAAATTGTGGCATTTCAATGTCATCGAGCTGGATGTGAGCACTCAAACCTTCGAGTGAAGCTTCCAGAATGGGGTCAAGCAGCATCCTGCACTTAGAGCCTCTCATTACACCCCACAGCAGAGGGCACAGCCCAGACAGTCGTGGTGCAAACTTCTTTAAAGTTTGGGTTCTACCTTAAAAACTCATTTGCCTTTGTACATTTTATTATAACTCGTGAAATGACTTCCAGTTAAGTAACCAGTCCCTCCCCACTCTGCTGACAGGGCCTCATCTGGGAACCTGCTTTCCAGTGAGGAAAGCCGGGGACAACTAGATGGCTACAGGAAGTTGGTCTGTTACAAGCATTTCCAAAACTGAAGCAATTTTTTTTCACTCAGATTTAACTAAACTTCAGGAAACTATGACTGGTACCAATTTCAATGTGTAGAAAAATCAATAGTAAACAGTCTATGTATTTTAGTGGTTTAAAGATTAAACTTTGTTAAACAAACTCTTTAATCTTATTTACTAACAGGAAAAGAGGCCCCTGAAGTATGGCCTGATCTTTTACTGTTTTTCTACAGAAAAATACAAACTAGATTCTTTTTTTTTAAATATAAAAAAGGTAACACAGAACCCACAGAGATAAAACTCTGTTACCCATTGGCTTCCTGGAGATGTCCCCAGCTAGCTATTGAAGTGACTTTGGTGACTGCTTCACGCAGGGCAAGCCTGACACTATAATTCAGTGTCCAGCCACTGTGGCATCTCGGAAGCAGACCCATCCCCCATGAGAGGACTCTAATCGGGACCGTCTTCGGAAGGTTGGGCTTTACGACCACCACTTTAAGGGTCTCATGAGTATGGCTTTGCAACTGTCCCACAGCAAGGAAACATCTGGTGGCCACACCTGGGCCTGACACAGTGCTCTCTGCTGCATGCCTCTGGGAGCCACTAGAGAATGAACTGGCTGTCGTAACAGGTCTCTACATGTGTTCATTTTACTTGTTTTAAAATGGTCTCAAAAGTGTGCAAATTAAGATATACTTAAAACCATAGCTAGCGTATAATCAAAAAGCAGAGAAGTGATGAGAAGCAGGGATGAGAAGTAGAAGCTAAACCATTCTGACAGGCTTTGTGGCCACTACCCCCATTAACCGTTTAAAGTCTGAAGCCACAACAGATACCATGCCTACACACATGTTCATGTGTATGCCCACAGAGGACATTCTGCTGACTCAAGGGGAAAGGTGTCAGTGTCCCACAGCATCTGCTGCACCTCTCATTGCAATCACTGTCCTATGGATGGGCAGCAACGTATTGCTTAAGATACCAGACAGCAGCTCCCTCTGCCCCATCACCAGGTTTAGGCAGCCTAGGGACAAGTTAGTCCTGAGAGCAACCACCAACCTCTGATCTCAATGTGAGTCACCCCCCAAAGACAGTCGGAGAGCTGTGGTGGCAGGGCCTTTTGCAGGGCATTTTGGCTCGCTTCATAGGTGTGGGCATAACTGGTTTTAGGATGAAAAAGCCCCAATTTCAGACAATCTTCCTTTTTAGTCTACCCACTGCCAGGAGTCAGTGGGAATTTTTTTTTTTAAGTTAAGCAATTAAGTATTACTCGGTGACAAAGGGTTGTAGGCAGAGGTCTCTGTTTTCTCAAGACTTTTTTTACTTGTAAAAAGAAAAAGGCATGGTTTGCATGGAGTTTCAAAGCTGAGCTGTTCCCACAAAGGCTGCCATGTGCACACAATGCACCAAGCACCAAGCAGCCCTTAATCCAGAGGGTTAAAACCACAACTCCTCACTTCATCTGTCTGTATATGGTAATGTAGCAAAACTTCCTTCTTGACATCCGGCTTTGAGGTGTTCTTTCCATATTAGATATAAATTAATCCAGGGGTCTAGAGCTCTAAATTTCCAGAGTTGTGAAAAATTCTTAACTTATTCCAAAATTCCTTTAGCTTTCTTATCTTGCGTAAGAATCTCATTCCTAAGCTCCAACAAGCAAGAAAATGTAAGGGATGGAGGAATGCACAAGCTGAGGGCTCCTCTGTGTGCGTGTTTTCTCTCTCTCACACATGCACACACGCACGCACGCACAGTCATTCCCCTTAGCACCACCTCAGAGGTGGCTGTCTGTACAGCCCCATAGTGTCACGCCAGGCAGCAGTACTTCCCCCACCAGGACTTGGAGAGGGTCCTCACTTTGTCCGGGGCTCTGCTCTTGCACTTCCTGGGCTGCTGCTGGGAGTCTGCGTGCTGGATGCCAGCCACAATGGCGGCATCAAACACCTCCTTGAGGTTCTTCTGAGTCAAGGCTGAGCATTCGATGTAGGAGACGGCTTTGACTTCCTCGGCACACAGCTTTGCTGCCTCCTCAGGCACTGGCTTCTCTCTACATTTGTCCAGCTCAATGAGCACTTTGACGTCCTCTCTGAGGTCTGACTGTGTCCCAACCAGGATGATGGGGGTTTTGGGGCAGTGGCATCGGATCTCAGGTACCCACTTCTCACAGACATTTTGGAATGATGCGGGGCTCACCACACTGAAGCAGAGTAGGAAGATATCTGTGTTGGTGTAGCAGAGGGGCCTCAGCTTGTCAAACTCGTCCTGCAATCAAGCACACACCCAGAGTTATGCACAGGTAATCAGCTCTCACCAGCAAAAAGAGACCTCAACACACTTTAGCTAACCCTGGCCGGTAACGGGAAGCCTACTGGTGCTTGCCCAGCGAGCACAAGGCCAGCTCCATGTTCAGTGCAGCCCTAACAATGCAAACTACTCTGTGTGTCCCCAGAGCTCCTAGTCGCCCAGCTATGTACCATAGGAAAGGCATTTAAAGCAGGGTGTCTAGAGCAAGTTCGCTTCAATCTGTCTTCAGCCCAGAGTGATCCTAACTGATTCTCTCAATCCTTGGAAATCATTACTCTTCTAAAGTTCAGAGCACACCCTACTGGCACCCAGGCTCCAAATGGACCCTGGCAAGCCGCATCTACGAGTACAGCTCCTCTCTTCATGATCCCAGCCCTGCCCTTCCCTACAGCTGTGATCAATGCTGATTTCATCTCACCTGCCCAGTACACACAAAGTGCAAAACGATGTGAATGAGACACAAGGGCACACTCAGGAAAGAGCTGGGACCTGTGTTAGGCCAGTCACTGAAAGCTCAGAGAATGTGTGCCCAGGTGTCATAGACACTTGTTAGCATAGTCTCACTCTGACTGTATCCTCTCTCTTCTTCCTAGCTTCATTTTCTCTCACTTTATAGCTCTGGCCTTGATCTTTTCCCTCTGAGGTTCCATGCACAGTGCTTTGGACAGATAAGGAACCAGAGGACAAACACATTTGCCCTATGCTATAGAGGCCTAGATCAGAGGAGTGAGAATGGATTAAAAATAAATAACCCACGTGGCATTAGGGCTCTTCTGTGGTCACCACCAAGAGAAACACATAAATGCCATCCTCAAATAGGCACAGTGTCAGGCAAGGGTCTCCATATCAGCCTCTGCTCCTATCAAACATCCTGTACTGCCCGCAGTCCCAAACCCAACCAACCAGAAACTTCCACTCAGCCCTTTCCTGGGAAAATGCTCACACCATCTCATATAAAACGAGTATCTGTGGGTAGTGCCTCAGGTCTAATGTTACTGATGATTTCCCAATGGCAAGAAGAGACCAAACATTTTTTGTATGTTTTTCATCACCCAGCTGGAATACTCTGGTTATCTGCCAAGTCCTATTTACAGGTGTTTTCTGCCCCCGCCTCCCCCCAGCCTCCGTCTTGGGGAAGCAGTCTTATTTGACTGTGCTTTCTTCTCCTGAGGATCCAGGTCACCACTGGGGGAAACGACTAACTGCCACAGTGGACATGCTCAGACATGAGTACAACATCCCAGGGTGCCCTTGAGCTGTGAGGCATGCTAAGCCTAAGCTGCAAGAGCACACCTTCTGTTTCTTAGTGCCAACTCTGTGCTGCAAAACTAAACTCAGAAACCCAACCAGGCAACTGCAGCTCAGCTTGCCAAGCCTACAGTATAAATGCTGCACAGAACTCTGTTTGGGGCAGGACCAGCAGAAACAGGAGACTAGATTGAAGCATCCTCTGGTCAGGCTGCACCCTGATTTTTTCCCCCCAAGTATCTCATGGATCAAAAAGCTGAAGAATGTTCAGCTTCTGTGGGAATCTCTGCAGAACACACCTGCAGCTGCACTCCCTTCTCACAGCCAATGGCGTTTCTTGAGGTTCTCCATCCATCTCTGTCCTATTTGCACCAGACTCCATGAGCGCAATCTTAAAAGCGCCCTCTACATCACCAGACACACCAGCCTCCTCTGTGAACCCTAAGGCACCCGAAGGCCTTACTGGGTTCCCAGCTCATTAGTCTCCACAGTTGCCCACAATCGATCAATCAGCATTCATGCTCCTTCTAACCAAGGGAGAATACATTCCTTGCCTGGGCTACAAGGACATGTGCTAGATGTCACATCAAGTCCCTCAAAAGGAAGTTTACAAGATGGGGACCAGGAAGTGTGGAAAAGGAGTATCACTCTGACCAGCTTTGCGGCAGTCTAAACCAAAGTTAACTTGTGCTTAAGGAACAGGGAAAATCCTGGGCCCCATCTTCTTATCAGCAGGTACTTTTCAAAATTAGTTTTTGAAGCTGGCTCTATATGAATCTTTAGATGATGTCCTATTTGTTACTAGAAGGTATTCACCAGCCCATGCAAAAGCCAGGGAGTGGTAACTCACAAAAGCATTGAGGAAAACTGGAAAAACAATTTCCAAATACACTAAAGCTTATCAGTTCAGTGCCAAACCTTTTCCTTAATTATAAACTTTGTGACAGTATTTCCAAAATGATTCTATGCTTCCCTGACTTTTAAACAGGTGATGTAAGGAAAAACCTAACTCTTCTTTGATGATTTGCATCATTTTTTCAAAATTTTCCTAGTAACAAGCAACTCCTCCTTCCAAAGCCCACCTGAGGGCCCCTAATGGTGACTTGAGGCCTTTATTCTGCACTGCACTGTTCCCTTCTCAACTCTCAGACACCAGCTGTCCTCTCTTCAGCCTCCAGCTCTGTGGAGGGCAGACCTGTGACTTGTGTGTGTGCCCCAGAGCCTGGTGGCAGCTAGGGGTGTCTGAACAACGTCTGAAAGCAACTCCTTGTTGGAGTCCCTGGATCTATTCCTTGGGGTTCCTGTATTTTCCTGCCTTGTCTCTGGTCCTTGGGTTGTTCCCCAAGGAGTTCCAAGTCCTGAGATGCTCCTCTGCCCACCTCCCACAGATGGGAAACCTGACCCTCTTGCCTTACACAAAGCAATGCCACCTGAATTACTGATACCTGTGTGGCACTCAGAAAGAACAAGTACCAGAAGAGATTGTATTCTCTGATTTTTCAGTCCTGCGGCAATAAAACACAGATCACGTTTGGTTTCTCCCCACTCATGGTGAAGAGAGCTGAGGAGCTCTGAGGCTGGGTGTCACACTGCTGTGGGTATACCAGATTGGTCTTCCACAGGGATCAAGGCTGCTCAGCCCTCTGTCACCTTGAGTCTAGAAAATAAAATCTGTCTCAGCTCTGAGTATGGTGTCCTGGGGTAGGTGAGCAGCTTCAAAGTCCTGACTTGGATAAGGTGCTGAGATTCCCTAGAAAGCCAACTTCACAAACACAACGGACAGCTCCTGGCACCTGAGAAAATGAGAAGATACTTTTGCCTGCCCATGAGGTGCCCCTGGCATTTCTCCAAACGGTGGATACACTGGAGAGAAGTTCATCAACTACCACTTGGGCAACAAGCAGGGCCCAGGGCTCAGAACATTCTTGGTGGCTGGAGCACCTCAGGGGTGATGATGAGTCCAGCAGCTCCCGGGAACACCAAGGGGATCCCATACCCTCTTCATCCCTCCCTGGCTGTTCCCTCCAAGTGTCCAGTCCTTGAGATAAGACTAAATACTCTTGAATAGCAAGACTGGGGTGCAATCCTTCCTCCCTCTAGCTTAGGGCAGCCCTGCAAGCACATCTCTGCTCAGGCCTGGGGCTGGTCTGAGGTCAAATCACAGTGAGGCAAGGGACGCACTTATGCTTACTGACAAAAGCTCCAGCATCTCCTTGAGCAAATTCTTGGTTATCTCTGACCTTTAATAAGATGACTATAAGGTATCATCAGCCTATGTGAGAAATGATTACAAAGCATCAGTTTTTTGATAAAAACCAAAACGTGAGGGACATCAGGAACTCCATAAGATAAGAGCTGTTTCTGCTGCTGCTTCCTCCTCCCTCCTCCCTCCTCTTCTGGCCAGAATGGCAGGCCCAGGCTGACTCTGCTGGTTCAGAGGTGTCCTGATCACTCCCTCCCACTTTCCCTCCCACTCTACCAGGGGCCAGCCCAGGAGTAGGCCCACCCCACCCACCACCCACCACCCAGGAGGCTTCAGAAAGACCCAGTTACTAAGGCAACCAGTGGAAACACAGCAAAGGTCATTTGGAACCCTTTAAAAGGCTGTTTCCTTTCCCAGTGCTGAGTGTAACATGATACTGACCTGTCCTGCAGTGTCACAGAGCTGGAGTCTCACAGGCCGCCCATCCACTGACACCACAGCTTGAAAACAAGACAGATAATTATCAGGAGGAGTCTTTTACCCTTCCAGAGGGCTGACAGTCTCAACTTGCTCTACCATTCTCGACGCAAACTGCTGGGCTCCTACTTTGGGTCTTTCCAGAACAAGAAGGGCCATGGGGGCGTTTCTATACACAGACCTCCAGGTCTGGCAGATCCCTCCTCTGGCAGGAACCAGAGGGCAGCAAATCCCTGAGCCCTGGCTGGTGCCCCTGGAAGGGCCTGAGCTTTCACCCCAGCCTTGGAAGATTTATTTTCCTATCACACTTATTTCAAAGGACCTAAAAGCAACACAGGGGATTAGAAGAAGCCAGCCTGGCAGATTTAAATCTTGGAAACTTCACAAATAATTTTTTCCCTTGAGAAAAGTTCCTGACTTCAGGGTTTATCATAAAATTAGCCATTTCAGGAACTTGCACAAACACAAGCTACAAATCCCTGTGTCTACAAGAGGATAACCCCCATCCCTGTCCGTTCAGAAACACGATCAAAAAGAGGAGGAGAGGGGAGAAAGCCTGCTACCTTTCCACCACAGTGATTCCGTGGGTGGGAGAAGCTATGGCTTCCACTGGCATTAAGCGCTCTCTTTTTGCGTACAACCTGGTAATTGTTTGCAAACGCTTGGAACAGGAAGCTAGGAAGGCAACCAGCGACACCGCTGGGCTTCACCTCACGTGCCTCCAAGTCGGGGGGCCGGGGCGTCAGGCCCTGGCCATCTGGCTGTGCAGGTCACAGGGGCACATCGTTTTTTAAGGAGTCACTAGCTTCTGTGAATTCTAACTTTTTCATAAAATCCAAACAGATCTGAGAAATCTTTGTACGTCACCGCACCCCATAGGTGAAAACTTGCCTAGGTTAAAGGAAGCCCATGCCACCAGAAGCCGAGCCGGCGGGGAGGGGCGGCCGGGCTGAAGAAAGGAAGGCTCCGCGCCAGCCCAGCCCTCGCCTGCCCGGGGCCGGCACCGGGGCGCACTGCGGCGGTTCAAAGCCGCGCGCCGCGCCGCCCCGCGGAGTTACGGCCGGGCTGGACCGGGCCGGATCCCCCCACGCCCCGCGCTCACCCGAGAAGTTGTCGAAGGCGGTGGGGATGTACTCGGTGGGGTAGCCGTTGGTGGTGTAGCTCACCACCAGGCTGGTCTTGCCCACCGCGCCGTCGCCGACCAGCACGCACTTGACGCCGCGCCCTTCGGGGCCCCCCGCGCGCCCCCGGCTCCCCGGCGCCCCGGGCCCGCGCCCCCCGCGCCCTCCGCGCTCCCGGCGAGGCGGCACGGGCGGGGGCTCGCAGCGCGCGGGCAGCGCGGACCGCCCCTGCTGTGGGGCCATCGCACGCGGTCCCCACGGAGCCCTGCGGCCACCAGCGGACAAAGGCGGCGCGAGGTCGCCGCTGCGCGGGGCGACTCTACCCGCGCGGCCGCACTGTGGCCGGGCCTGCTCCGCCCGGCTTCTCGGAGGCACGGGCGGCGGGCGGGGAAAGAGGCGGGCCCGGCGCCTCGATCGCCCGGCGAGACCACAGCGCCCCCGCCTGCGCGTCGTGTCCCTGCACCGCGCCGCCGCCGCGTCTCCGATTCCGCGGGGACCCAGGCTCCTGCTGCTTTTGGCTTCCCTGGCTGCTCCTCCCTCCCCTCCTCCCCTGCTCCCAGCTCCTCCTCCTGTCCAGGTTCCGTCTCCTCCTCTCTCTACACCCTTCCCCTCCTTCCATGCTTTCCCCCCTCCTCCGCTGCTCCTCTGCTCTCCTTGGTTTCCCCCCTCCTTTCCCTCGTCCCCTCCCCCACGCACGTGGCGCTCTGGGCCTCCTATGCAACGCCCACCAAAGGGCAGATGGTAGTGTCCTGGCTGCGTGTCCTCTGAATGAGACAGAATGACAGGCAACCAACCTCTAAATCTTCTAAAATCACGTATCCTTTGGGCACAAGATACCCCTTATCGTCGATGCTTGTTTAATTTTCTTCTCTTACCAGCCATACATTCAGGGTCCAATGAATTTCCTTGTGTCCCAATTCTTTCGTTTATTTAAATGCAATTTGGCAATATTAGTATTATCTGAAAATAAATTGACCGATCATCTTTGCTTTTCTTCTCTCTGGCTTCCTCCTGCATATGGTCAAAGCAGGGCTGTCCCTTTTGGGTCTCCTCAGGATACCAGGGCTCCTGGTGTGGGTGTGTCTTGAATGTTAGTATGTATGCAGTACATTACTAGTAGCAGTAAAGACAAGCGCTGAGAAATATTGTTTGTTATGTACCAGACACTGTTATAAGTGCTCTGCCTGAAGTTTCTTTTAATCTTGTTATCACCTGTACCCACTTTACAGAAACCCTGAGGCATAGAGAGCTATTAAATGACAAATTTGAGTTCCACACAGTGGGAAGTAACAGTGGCAGGACCCAAACCTAAGTGGCCTGAGCTATTAACCAATACCCAGCATGTAAATGTAAACAGTATAAATCAGATCTGGAAGTATGGCAGCAATTGTGGGAGTGCAGAGAGGGTTTGTCAAGAGGATGGGAACTTGAATCTAGGGCCAGTGGGTGGTAATGAGCACCTCCCAAGGCCCTGGTGAAATTAAGCTACAAAAGGGCTGTTTTCTGGACACAGAACCCCAGGACCTGACCTAAAGTGACCCGAGAGCCCGTTAGAACTAGAAGGCTACCAGGAGCAGACCACGATGAAGATCAGTGAGTGGCCTGCAGACAGAGATTAGAAGCTGGGGTGCCATCTAGAGCTGCAGGATGGGCCAGAATGAGGAGAGCCATGAACCCCTTTCCCCCATTACAAACACTCTGCACTCCATTTCCCCTTCACCTGGGCGGTTTGATTTCTCCTCTGTGGCCCAATGGGGAGGCAGGTTTGAGTGTGTTCCTTGCCTACTTGATAGTCCAATAATGACACGGCTCTTCTTTTTGCAAAACCAGTACCATAGTGTTGGTCTCCATACATATTTGGCAGCAAGCCCTTGCTGGGTATTGCTAGGAGACCCAGCAGTGTGACACCGTGAGCCCTGGTGGCTTTCCATTGTCTCACCCATCTGTTAGTGACCTGGGGATCCCGTCTGCTTGCATCTTGCAACCACGCCACCTGAGACCTGGGTATTGCTGTGAGTCAATGTGTTTCTGTGCTATACAAATGTGTGTGACTCCCAGTGTATAAGAGCTCAGAGCTGAAAGCAATCTAAATGTCCAAAACTATAAAAATGGATGCACTAGTTGTGGAATATATTTGTCATACTGTTGAGTAAAGAAAATGACAGAACATACAACGAGAATAAGTCACAGGGACACAATGAGGAATAAGAGATGCCAACCCAGAGAGTGCAAACTGTCTGATTTGATATACATGGAAGTTCAGAAATGGGTGAAACCAAGCTGTGTTGGATGTCGCCATAGTTGAGGAAGGTTGTTCAATGTTTGGTTGATGTTTTAATTCTCGATATGTGTGATAATTTCTTGATGTGTCTTTATAGCAATTGATTATGCTATATATTTATTTGCTTTTGTGAATTACATGAAATTTCAAAACAGGAGTGTGGCATTCATACTAAGTAGAACGCATGGTTATTTATGCTCCAAAGAGCTGTTTGCGTTAGCTTAGCACAGTGCCAACCACCAATTGCACACTCCTTGAATTAAATAAGACTCTTATCATAAAATTTGAATTTGAATCCCTTTAATTCAAACTTTTCCAGGAAGACAAATCACAAAGTACTGAACATTGTGTACATCTCCAATATTTATTTTCAATATGGGTATCATCTTCCATGAGTGCTATTTATAGGTGTTTTAATATTTTTAACCAACTGAACTGGTTCTGCAGGATTATTACAAAATCAGTCAATGGCAATTCATGCACATAACTTCCAGGAGAAAAAAATGAAAGCTCTAGGAGGGCTTGGAGGGACAGCAGGGACACTGGCCTAGGGGCCAAGGCCCAACCCACTGAGCTGAGCAGGGCAAGTGAGCCTTGCTGGCAGTGCCTTTCCTCCCTAGGTCTTGGTTTACCTCCTCTTTAAAATCCCTGCTCTGCGTTCTACCAGTGTTGCAACTCTGCCCCGCCTCCCCACCATGAGAAAGGCCATGTCTACCCCTTTAGAGCTGGCGCAGGTTCCCACAGGCCTCCTGCCAGCTTTTCTCCCAAACGCAACCCAGAAACTCCCCAGGTCGAAGAAGGCTTTCAGCCGCACAAGTCCTCCCTGACGATAAGAACTCTTTAGAAACTCCTTTTAGTTGTTGCAAAACTCTTGACCTCCCTTCATTTTTCAGTCACCCCAAAGATAAGAACAGGCCGTGTAATCATTTCCCAGTGGCCCTGATTGCTGGCCCGGGGTTCTGAAATGATGGGACAGTCCTGCCCCTCCAAAAACCTGCAGCGCTGTCTTTCCCAGTTTTTCTCAGCGGAGGCTGAAGCTCCCACAGTCCTGCTGTGGAGAATGGAGGAGAAAGTGCTTCCTGTACTGCTTAGTGGTTGCCAGAAGTCACTGCAGCTTAAAGATTGGAGAAAACGTGATACCCAAATGCGCATCAGACCACAGTGTCCTTTGAAAAGAAAGCTGGGTCTGCTGCACCAGGAGGGTGTTTTTTGCATCATATGCATCCTAGAAGAGCATACTAGGAGGTACATACCCTTAGAATCATGGAGTAATTCAATTTCAGAGGGACAGAAATATGATCATTAACTGCAGTATTGAGTGTTGGGATCCCACTCATGAACTTGGAATGAGGATGTGTGAGCAAGAGAGGTGAGTGTAGCTGTGCTAAGAGCCAGCCCTGCCTTCCAGGAGCTTATGTTCCTAAAGGAAGAGATGCCATGAATAACCGCAATTCCAAGTCATATGTGGAGGGGTTGGGGGACGTGTAGAGAGGTAGAAAGTCAGAAGTTGTGTAGGACAGATTCCTGGGGGAGGAGAGGCGTACATGTTGCTGGGACACAGGGGAGCAGACCATGTAGGGTCCAAAAGAAGCCCCTCCCCCATCTTCCCAGTGAGTACAAATCTCCAACAAATTACCGTCACACCGATCAAGCTTACAATGTCCCAACAAGTTTTCACAGTTCATTCTCACAAAATCTAAACCTGTGCCATTCTGTCTCAAATTTTACCCATCAGAAGATGACATCTCAGAGAGACAGTTTCCCAAGGCTTCCCAGCAACAGATGGAGGCAGGACTTGATCCTGAAGATGGGGACTTTTGCCATCCCCTTCATCCACCCCATCAGACATCAGATCTACACAGACAGCAGAGCAGTGAAGTTGTCTCAGTAACAGCTTGCAGCGCTGTCACAGTCACGGCGAGAACTGAGAACCAAGTGGCTCCCTGGCTCCCAAGTCACAGCACGTGCTAGTAAGCTTGATGGGTGGCAAAGGAGGAAAGAAATGGTTCCAAAGTTCCTAGCATAGAACAGGAGAGGGGAAACAAGTGTGTGTGTGTGTGTGTGTGTGTGTGTGTGTGTGTGTGTGTGTGAATAGAGAAGCCTGAGAGGTATGGTACAGGGAGGAGGGAAATGCACAGCACAGTAATTCGAAATTCTTAAAAGGCTGGGGTAAAATGTATCCTCTCAGCAGTATTTTATGTTTACTAAGATATTAAGAGAGGGAAGAGGTGCAGTGTTTCTCATGGCCTATTAAAACATTGTTTTCGTACATGTGCTGCTAATTTGAAATCGTTTTTATCAATTCATTAAATTGATTACATAAACCTGTTTGAGTCTGTTTGTTAATGGAATGGCTTGAAAAATCAATGATTTTATGTTTTAACTTTTTTCTATAATTGTAAAATTTCATTAATTCAAATGGCTTTTTTTTTTTTGAGACAGGGTCTTACTATGCAGTCCTGGCTGGTCTTCAACTTACTATGTGACCCAGGCTAGCCCCAAACTTGAAGTGATCCTCCTGCCTCAGCCTCCCTAGTGCTGGGATTACAAGCATGAGCTCAAACAACTTTTTAAATGATCCAAATTTGAAAGTTTTAAATCGCAGTACTGCTAGCTCAGTAGTATGGTGCCTGCCTGGCAAGCTCGAGGTCCTGAGTTCGATTCCCAATTCCAAATAAATAAATAGCACTATGACATGGAATTACAGCTTTCTGGAGGGCCAGGTCTTCCCCTAGTGAAATGTGGGTCCTTCCACGTGCTGGCTGGTACCTGGGGGCGGTGCTCTGCTCTTCCTTGGCCTCCGCAACCTCAGGGACCATGCAGCACAGAGTTGGAACTGCCAGTACTTGGGGGCTGCCAAAGCGAGCAGGATGGCTCTGTGACAGGCACCTGCACAGCCACTTGAGTTCCAGACTAGAATCTCAGGCTTCTGTGCCTCCTGAATCAGGAATCAGTCTTGGGAACCACTGGGCAAAAAAATTCTTCTGGGATTTTCCTCCCCAGGAAAAGACTCAAGGGCACTATGTGAATTCCTGCCACACACTCCAAGGAGAACCTTCAAGCTGACCAAACACAAACAAAAAGATGGTGTTTTGGTCTAGATCAAGAATGACTGCCAAAACACTGATGTGCCCAGAAGTAGGGATTTGGGAAAGTGATGGGGTCATGGTGCTACAACTGACTTGATGTTAGGAGGCCGGATCAGGCTGGAGGCAGGTCACTGGGGCATGGCCTGGATAAGTATAGCTCCTCCCCGGTCCTGCCCCTTCTTCCTCTGATTCATGATAGGCCTCAAGTAAACAGCTTTTCCACCACCAGGCCCTTTCATCACGCCTTCCTGCCTTGGAGCCAGCCAACAGTGGGCTGAAAATATGAAGCAAAATAAATCTTTCCTCCTTTAAATTGTGGGTGTCAGCGGGGTGTAGTGGTGCACGTCTGCAATCCTAGCACTTAGGAAGCTGAGGCAGAAGCATCATTACAAGTTCGTACACCAGCCTGGGCTACCAAGTGACCTCAAGACCAACCTGAACTGCATAGCGAGACTCTGTCTCAAGATAGATAAATAAATTAATTAATTGTGGGTGTCAGGTATTGTGTCCAGTGATGAGAAAGTGACTAAGACAGGTGGATAAAAATAGCAGAAGTTTTAAATAAAAAATATCAGCTTTATTTGCCTTTTATCCCTAAAACCGTAGTCCTCAGATAGAAATTAAATAAATAAAAAAATATGTGGGAAAGTAAGTGGCTTCTCTACTCAGGAGGGGAAACGAGGCATTCATCTGCTCTGGTTTTCCATGGTCTGGACCCTCTGTGCATCAAGGGGTGTGTTGAACAACTAAGATGCAGACTGTCCTAAGGAGAAAAGAAGTAAGCCCGTGCACATACATCTAATACATAAAGAAGCTCTGCCTGCTATGGAAGGGAACTCACACAACAGCCCTGGAGACAGATTCCCAGGTACAAAGTTGTGCTTAGCAAGAGGAATAAATTCCACTGATCCACCTTACATCATGGTGACTTAATTGTGTCGAGGGCAAGGATGTGGCTCAGAGGTAAATCACTTGCCTAGCTTGTGCAAGGTCCTGCATTCCATCCTCAGTACTGCAAAAAGTAAATAAGTGTTGTATACTTGAAAATCTCTAAGAGAGTTGATCTTAAATGTTCTCACGGGGGGTGGGGTTAAATATGCAAGGATATGGACATGTTAATTAATGCTAATTAGCTGAAATTTGGTCATTTCACCCAAGTATACATAATCAAAACATATTGTACACTATAAATATGAACAAATTTTATTTGTTATATGTGCCTCGATAAAGCTGAAGGGGAAACCCAGGAACATTTTCAAGTCACCATGGGTGTGGTAAATTAACTAATGGTCAATTTGTAACACCCAGTTGAATTGCGTAAGCATGGTTCTGGGTGTGGAAGGCAAGGGCCACCTGAAGATTATTGCCAAGAGCATAAAAGGAGAACTGGCAGGGCGTGGTGGTACACGCCGGTAATCCCAGCTCTTAGGAGTTCAAGAGAAGAAAGAAAGGAAAGAGAGAACTGGAGGGGAAGATTAGGTATGCTGTTTATTCTCCTGGAGAAGCTTGTCACCCTGGTTTTCCTGATTTGAACTCGGTTGTTATCATCCCTGGAGGAGCTTGGGTGCTTGCTGTTGCTGAGGATGGCTGTGGTTCTCTTTTGGAGAGCTCTGGTCCTTACTTAGAGCATAGCTTCCTGGCTCCAGGGCAGACCCTTCAATCTTCTGGCACTGATTGTTCTTTCCACTAGCACAGACTTTCTAGCTTTCAACTGACCTTGGGGCCTTCTCAGTGCAGATCCTTGATACAGAATTTCAGGAGACATTGCCACAGGCTCTAGGTCTTCAGCTGAACTCATACAGGACATTGCTGTGGGATCCAGGCCCTCAGATGGATTCTTTGGGTCTCTAGTGCACGGACAGATCTCTTGCACTCTTCTGCATTTGACTTTTTAGGTGAATATTATAAAATAATCCTATAAATTATGTGCCCTGTATTAAATCTATTCCCTTATAAACCCTAACTACAGCAATGGGTTTGCCTTTTCTTCTCAAGCGGTGAGATGTTTCCACTGAGTGCAAGGAATTGTATTAATTCCCTTGTTCAGCAAATATTTATTAGGAACCACTGCACATGAGGCCTGCAGTGGCTGGGGATACCACTTGGGTCTTTGCAGAGCTGAGGTTCCAGGCAACAAGCAAATGATGAGCCATGTTCACAATGAGTGTTACAGGAGGAAGAGCACTCAGGGAGGTGGGGGGTGGCCAAAAACTTGGAAAAAGTAAGGGAGCAAGTCCTGTGTCTGGGAAGGGGTGGCAAGAGCACAGATCCACAAACAAGACTGTCCCCATGCTGGGGAAGCAGCAAGAGGCTCAGTGAACATGGAAGAAATTAGGAACAGGGAGAGAAGCCATAGAAAAGAGAAGAGACAAATGGATGCAGATCACAGTAAGAATGGGATCTACACAGCAAGAGCCATGCCACCTTCAGAACAGAGCTGAGTGGTGGCACCATGTGACTCACGGAGCAGGACAGTGGGACCACGCGGCAGAGGCCCATGTGTTGGACCTGCCCTAAAGGAGGAGTTAGCATGAGCCCCTGATGCGCAGGATCTTGAGTTTGGTGTGCGCAAGGATGCAAGGACCACACCAATCAACTCTGGCCTGGCTTCAACTGAGACACGGAAGCCTCCAGCAACACCAGGTTTGGGGAGGAATTAAGAATTTGGTGTGTACATGCAAAGTCTGAATTGCCTGTGAGACATCTAAGAGAAAATATGTGGCAGACAATTGAATTTCGTGTGAATCTGGACTCCAGAGAGACATCCTGACGGGTATTATAGCGTTTCCTCAGTTCCTGAGTGGATGATGAGAGTAGAAGAGGGAGTGTAGACCTCGACTAGAGGACACATATCTTAGATCTAGAAACGGTGAAGTGTGGTCAAATGACACACTGAGAAGGACGACGTGGAATGGTCTGCATGTGAGTTGGAGCTAATCAGCACAAATACAGCGCCTGACTGCAAGGCACCATTCAGCTTTGTCTGAGTTTGAAGCAGTCCCTATGTCCCTCACTACAGTGTGGCTAGCCATAAACCTGCTATGGCCCTGGGGCTCCCTATTAAAGAGAACAGGTCTACCTAGTTACCAGCTGTTTGCTTTGCTCTTCCTGGGGCTAAACTGCATTCAGTGAAGGACAGCACACAGCAGTGGAAACACAGCGTCGTCCACACCCAGGCTTGAGCCAAGCCCCAGGTCCTTTGTACCCACTGGACATTGACCTGGCTGTGTCAATAAACAGGCCCACTTGAGTTAGTGCTGCCTGGTACGGTCCTATGCTCCAGGCTTTCCAGACAGAGGTGGAGCCAGATGGAAAGTCAGAGGTGTGGTGCTTGGCAGTGACTCTGGCTGGGTTTCCTTTCTAAAGCTATCAGAACACCTTGTTTTGGCCTTGGGAAGAAAAACATTCTCTTGGCTCTTCGAACTATGTGTGAAGCTTGTGAATACTTGCTGTCTAGAAGACAAGGTGACAGTTAAGTCCCAGGCCCACAGTGGGTGTCCTGGGGCCAAACATGGCAAGGGGCTGCAGACATTGGAAGGGTTGTAGAGGTTCAACTGGAGGAAACTACAAGCAGACATTCATATTTCCTGGGGCTGCTCCCACAGGGGTAGGGTAGGGGATTGTGGGGAGGGGACAGGAGGAGGGTTATGTGGCCAGATGAGCTACATGTGATCCAGACCATGCCACCTGCCTGCACATATTTTGTCTCTTGAACTTAAATTCTCTCATCTGTAGAATGGGTATGCTAGTATGCCCAAGTGCCATAACAGAGCACCACAGATTGGGTGGTTTAAACGACTAGACTATCTCAGAGTTCTACAGAATGGAGGTCCAAGTTCAAGGTGTGAACAGGGTCAGTT
>RJWT010011404.1:0-23339 GCA_004365215.1 Cuniculus paca
AGGGATTTCTGTGCCTAAGAACAGTGCCTGATCATTGTTAGACCATGAAATACTAGCTAATTTATTCATCCACATAATTCAAAGAACAAAATAATATCACACTTGTCTAGATAACCATTTCCAAAGCCAAGTTTCCACATGATGTTCTACCACATTCAAACCCATTGCTGCTAGGGTATCTTTGTATCTTCCCAGTGAATGAGGGAATAAAGTCACATTTTGAATTGGTACAAACTCGAGGTCTAAGCCTGCAGTTCTTGGCACCATGATTCACCAGACAGCTCTGCATTTATTTTCAGTTCTTAACCAACTAATACAGTAACCTTAACCAACTAATAAAGTAAAACATTAACTTCTTCTCTATCTCCACTACCAGCTTTTTACATTTATAGAAACATTATTCCTTCAATAGCAACATGGAAAAAAATAAAGGTGGAAATACCTCATGATAGCTTTTGTCACTAGATATGGTTACTTCACTCTGAGATGAGGCTGAACTCCGTTCAAGCTGATAGCTGTACTTGTTTTTTAATGTTTTTCTAAAGTTTTGCTAGTACATGTTTTCAGAACATAATAACTGCATTCATTGTGGGAAATTAACACATGTGCATAACACATCTCAATTCTTTTCACCTCTCCTTCCCTTCATCTCACTCCACCCTCCCTTCATCTCTAGGTCCCCTTGCCATTTACAAAAGATCTATCATCTTGTTTGCTATTATGCATCTTTCATTTTGCTCTTTAAATCATTTGTATTTTGGGTTTCTCATATAAAAGAAGCCATGCAATAATTAAGCTTGTATGTCTACTTTGTTTCACTGAGCATTAGATCTCAAGATCCATCCATTTTCCTATGAGTGACTCAAATTTGCCCTTCTTATAGCAGAGTAGTACTCCACTGTGTATAAACACCACATTTTCTTTATACAGTTATCTATTGATGGACATAATGCCCGCTTCCAAGATTTAGCTATTATGAATTGTGCAGCTATAAACATGGGTAAACCTGTGTCACTGAAACATGATGTCTTTAACACTTTCTGGAAGATACCTAGAAGGAGGACAGATGGTTCAAATGGAATTTCTATTTTTATTTTTTAAGAAATCTCCATACTGATTTCCATTGTGGCTGTACTGGTTTACATTTCCACCAACACAATGTAGAAGGGTTCCTTTCCCCACAGCCTCATGAGCATTTGTTACTGATGACACCCGTTCTTTCTGGAGTAAGAAGGTGTCTCAGCATTGTTTTAACTTTCATTTCTCTAATGGCCAGAGATGTTGAAGGTTTTTCTATACACTTTATAAATGCTCTATGTGGGAGCTTGTTTTTGAACATGTATTTGACATCATCCATTTTCCTCTAAAGCAGAAGACTTGAATTTCCTTTTAAGTATCTATTCATTGTAAATACAGTTTGGTCATTTGAGTGTTTTTTATTAACTCCTAGACTTTTTTTTTTACCTAACCTTGGATCTTTGTTTTTTGGGGCAGAATTTGCATATAGTGAACTGCAGTTATCTCAGCTATTCAGTGTGATGAATTTGGATGGTTAGATATGCCTGTACAGTTGCTATGCCAGTCAAACCATGGAGTATTTCCATTGCAGTAGAAAATTCTTCCATGCCCATGCTAGTCAATACCTAACCTCTACAGGCAAGCACTGTTCTAGTTTCTGTTACCATCGATTTAGTTGGCCATCATTCTCAAGTGATCTCTCACGAAATGGAACATATATGCCCCATTTCCAACCAGTGGCACAACCAGGCAGGTGCTGGGCTTGTGGCTTCACCTGACCTCAAGGTACTGAGCTGTCTTCTTCTCAGTCACAGCCTTCTCCTGGGATGGGACCATCTCATGGTCACACAATTTTACTAACACTCTATTATTCATGGACTTTTTTAAAAAAGTGTCAAAGGCTTTTAACATGTTCACACATTACATGCCCTACAAGGTCACATGTTAACAAGCCAAATAGAATCAGTGTTCCTTCCCATGTTTCTAAGTAAGCAGCTTTTTCTTACCCACTGCCCCTCCAAAGGAAAAGTGCATAATTTGTAAAAAATATTGACTATGCCAAGGACCCTTACTCTTAAAGACCTGTGACCTCAGATGCCATTTTCTGTCTTCCTACTCAGGACTTGAAGATAATTTGGATTTGTAGTTGCCAAGCAGAATGACTACTCTTTTTTATTAATCAATGTGTAATTCAGATTTAATTTGCCAGCTTAATAGAATTTAGTAGTATTCATCTTACATTATCTTAGAAAATAATTTTTTAAAATATTTTAGAAAAATTTTATATCATTTGCCTACATTGCATGTAGAAGACAATTTAAAAAGTACTTTCACTATAAATGCCATGAGTGATACAAAAATTCCAATTATTTCAATTATTGTTACACTGTGTCCCTCTTCCTTCCTTTATCTGTTGTTTACTTGAGGAATCTCATTGCCAGCTTAGGGTATTATTTGTCTGTAGAAAGCAATATCCAGATTGTGCCTAAATACACTTGAAGTCAGATAGTCATATCTAATGTTAAAGAGAACTTTTACACACATATGCACACACACACACACCATATAACCTACCAAAAACTATCCACAATTGCAGAGCCAAGCCTAAGCAAATGATTTTTTTTTTAAAAAGAGAGCAATTCCTGAGTTTTAAACCTTTTCAGGCCTTTCTATGTTCTTATAGCCACGGCTTCTGCCATTTCCCTAAAGCACCCAGGATCCCAGCCTAGCAAAAGCTCTTCGACTCTCCCACCACCCTCCACTATCTCCATACCACATGGAGGGAGAAACGTGTTTACAAGCATGCCAATGTATGACTCATTCATTCAAAAAATATTGATTACCTGTATTTACCAGGATCTTCCCTAAGTGTTGGGCACTGCCTTAGTCAGGTCAGGATGCCACAACAAAATACCGCAGACTAAGTGGTTGAACAATATACATCTCTGTTTAGACCAGAAGTTCAGGGTACCAGCATGGTTGGGCTCTGGGGAAGGGCCTCTTCCTGACCTGAAAATGGTCACCTTCTCACTATGTCCTCATATTCCAAGAGGAGGAGAAGGAGGAGGGAAGGCAAGAAGGAAATTGTTTTCTCTCCTATTAAGGCTGGTCCTTATAGAGTGGGACCCAACTCCTATAACCTCATTTAACTTTAACTGCCTCTTAAGGACCATATCTTCAGATAGTCCTATTGAGGATTATGGCTTCTATGTACTGTACCCTGTATGAATTAGAAAGGGACACAATTCAACCAATATCGGGGACCCCCAAAATAAACCAAACAAAAATCTCAGCCCTCACAGAGCTCATGTCTAGGGGCTCAGTGTTTAGGGCCTCCTACTCACCCTCTTCTGAGCCTCCCCTTTGTCTGCCGGTCCTCAGACTTTGGTTCTCCTCTGCCTTCGTCCCTGTGCCCTCTTCTCTGATCCTTACTTCTTCTCCTGCATGATCACAACCATTCCCAGAGTTCAAGTTTCACCTGTACATTGAAGATTTCAGAGTGGAAATCTCCAAACAAAATCACCACCCTGACCAGGAAAGCCCCATTTCCAGTTAACCTATCATATATTTTCAGTTACACATTCATTCATTCAATACTTTTCAATTCTTTCTATGTACTATGTAGTTGTAGCTCAACTTGCCCAAAATTAATTTACTATATTTTCCCCAGAAATGCTCCTCCTCTCTATTGCTTACCTCAGCAAATGACACTACTGTTTACTTAACTATATAAACCAAAAGAATATAGCTCTCACCCTTGACCATTCTTCTCACTGTTTATATTTTATCTATCACAAATTTTTATTTCTATCTCCTTGACCTCTTGTGAGTCTGCTCCCTTTCTTCATCTGTGTTAGTCAACTTTCTGTCACTGTGACAAAATACTTGAGAAAGTCTAAAGAAGGAAAGATTTATTTTGGCTCATAGTCTCAGACATTCAGTCCGTGGGCAGTTGAGCTCATTGCTTTGGGCCTGAAGCAAAGCCAAAAATCATGGCAGACAGCAAAGAGTAGAGCAAAACTGCTTGCTGCATGGCAGCCTAGAAATCAAGAAAGGGAGAAAAAGGTGTAAATCCCAGTATTCCATTCAAAGGCATGCCCTCATTATCAGCTTTCTCCAGTTAGTCCCACCACCCCTTCCCAATAATACCACCAACCAGGAACCAAACATCAACAAGAGAGCCTTTGGGGGAACTCTAAGATCCAAACTATAACATCATCCTCATTATCATTCAGACCAGCATTTTCTCTCTGAAGAAGAAAATGTGATATTTATACACAATAGAGTACTGTTCTGCCGTAAAGAAAAAAACCTGAGTCATCTGTAGGAAAATGGATGCACCTTGAGGACACAATGTTAAGTGAAATAAATCAGACATGCAAGCTTAAGTGTGGCATGGTTTCTCATACATAAGCAAAATAAAAGACAGATAACAAGAAACAGCAAGGGCTGGGGATAAAGTTCAGTGGCCCAGAGCCTGCCTGGCAAGCACAAGGTTGTGATTCGACTCCTGGTACCAAAAAAAAAAAAAAAAAAAAAAAAAAACCTAATAATAAATGGTGAAACAGATCTTTCTCAAATGGAAAGGGGATCAAGAGATGGAGGTAGGAAGGGAGGAAAGGGAACAAAAAAAGGAATTAAATGTGTTGTGTACATGTAGGAGTCCACACAAATAAACATGTACAGCAATCATAAAATAAATAAATAAATAAATAAATAAATAAATAAGCAAGCAGGTCTATCATGGGTCTAGAACTCCAAGACCAAAGGGCTACATCTGGGAAGAGCTTCCTTGCTGCATTATAACCTAAAGGGAGAACTTCACATAGTAAGGAAGCCCAGGTGTGAGATAGAAAAGTGAAGCTGAATTCGCTTTTTTACCGGGAGTCTACACCCTCAATAATGCTCTTGTTTGCCTCACCAAGGTCTTCTCTCTTAACACTGCTGCAATGGCTATTACATTTCAGCATGAGTTTTAGAGTTGATATTCAAACCACAGCACTCCATAAACATTCTCATTTAGATCTTGTCACAAAGTTGGATTTTCTATTCACTTCTCTGTATCCCCTACTGGCCTATAAATTCACAAATGTCGCACAGGAGTGTGTTCTTCAAAAATACATGTCCATCTTCTAGTATAACACCTGATGTATAATTGGCCCTCAACAAGCACTCTTCGAATAATGCATATCAAAATCCCTTCCAGATGTTGTATTTGCTTTAACTGAATTCCACAAGGACTTAACTCAAAGGGGTGACAATAATGCCTAGAATTTAGAACCAACACTTAAAGGAAAATTCAGAAGTAGATTCATAGTTTTCAGAACATTTTCATTATGTAATGGCCTATTAAAATTGATGGTTCCTTTATGGGTTCTCATGTCCAAACTGTTCATTGTACTTAAAAAGAAACCAAAAAAGCAAAGGAGATCAGCTAGAGGACCTGGACTACTATCTAGGTCCCCAAACTTAGATAGAATGCATCATTTTTTCTAGCCCAAACCTAGACTCCCTGTGTAGAGATGGCACTGTTCTTTTAGTGTGGCCCATGCTCAGCATAAATTAAGGCATAAACTTGGTGGCTCAGTGAGTTGTTCCTATAGTCATAAAAATCTCCAGTTATTCAGAAAATACAACGAGACTGCTTCCAGATTCTCAAATCACAGGTAAAGAAATGAGGTGAGAGTTTGAGAATATACTGTTCTTAACAAATATTGAAACAACTTGTGTGCAGAGACATGACTTCCCTCATTAGAGCATGAAGAAATGAGTGATCCATCTTCCATTCATTTCTCCTCAGAAAAGAGTTCATTTAGGTTTCCTTTTATATCATATAATTTGAATTGAACCTTCTAGCTTCAGGACAAATTTAAATCCTTCCTGTATCTGCTAAGTTGTACAATTTGCAAATATAACACCTTTAACCAAACAACAAAAACAAAACTAATTATTTTATTTCATTTGACACACTTCAATTTCCAAGGGAATCTAATTTGAAAGACACTAAAGCTCCTTTCCATTTTGCTATCACACTGAGCAAGGGAGCCACACAGGATCAAAAAGGGCCTTCTCCCTGAAAATCATTAGCCTCTTAAAAGAACTGGAAAGGTTACTGGGAATAACACAAACATGTTATTAGAATTTAGTGGCAATCTTTTGGTTGATTCTTGCATAAGCATATTACATGTAGTGACTCTCATCAGCAGCTTTTTGGACCATAAATCCAGAGGAAAAAAAGAATTCCACAAACTTTTATACAAACTACTAATAAATAGCTGAATTGTACAAATTACACATTTTTTTTTCCTTTTCTGCAGCCTGCCCTTCTTCCCAGATTCCTGTTCTTACTACAGAACTATTTCTTTCTGGTGGCTCTTTGCAGACATCTTTCCTGCAACATGGGTCACCCCATTACCTCCAGCGTGCAAAGAAAACTTCACAGTGGAAAACAGGGCCTGACTGTGCGTTCCTTCTCTTACATGATGTCCTTAACTCTCTCAGCCTCCGTTTCCTACAGGCCAGGCAGTGGCACTTCCTCCTCACCACAGCCTCCCCAGGCCTCACTTCTGGTCCACGACCCCGCATTCAAGTGAACAATTTCCTCACTCCCTACACCCCCATTCCACCAACATTCTACTTGCCCAAGGTGTTAAGTTTAGCCTGCAGTTTGTAAGAAAGCCTCTGGTTGCATGAATTGCCATACTTAGCTCATACGTAAGTATTGAAGTTTAAGAAGGGAAATCTTACTAAATTAAAGAAATCCCTATTTGAACTGCAAAAGAACTTTCCTGTTCTTTTGCATAGGGTTTGAGAGGAGGTATTTATAGGAAAAACATAGGGTCTGGGAGGAGGTATTTATACAAAAAATATATATTCTACACTTATTTTTCTCAAAGGTTGAAAATTCAAAATTAGAGCAGTATCAAACCACATCTTGGTTCTTCATATCTCCATAGGGATATGTCCTTTCAACCCTTACAGAAATGGAGTTTATTTTTGTGCAAGCAATTAACAATATACAACAAGCACAAACAGTGCCTGTGGATGGAGGCAAGGCTTTCACAGAACAGGATCCACCACACTCAGATCAGAGGAGCTAGTTATTTGCCCAAAGAAACCTGAAGATGTGAGCCTCCCAAATCCTGAACATTGTTCCTGTGCTACATGCCATGCTACGTACAAAAAACATAAAAACCAGTTGAAGTCCTTTTGTAAGTGCTAGTGTAAAATACTCAAAAGTTTAACAGTTTCATTTCCATTGGTTTCTCTTTCATGCAGAATAAGATCTTTGACTCCTTTGGACATGATAATTTAGCTTTTTCAGGATGGGCGTGAGAACAATTGAATTAAATATAGTTCTTACTCAATCGGTCTGGACACGCGTATTCTTAAAAATAAATGCTGCATTCACTCCAATGAACGTTTCCCAATCAGCCCCAATTCACCTTTCACTTTAGGCTAAACAGATTGCCCAGCTCTACCCATCAGACCTGTCTCCTATTTGGGGAAAAATGCTGACCTGCTGAGTGATCACATCCAACCCTCTCATGTCTTTTTCACTTTGTTTTGAAGAATTTCAAGAGAAACTCTGAACTGTGACCCTCTGAGTTCCTCCTGTCTCCTTTAGACCTGGCTGTTGGTGACAGCACTGTATATACCCTTGAGAGTTTTGTCACTTAGCATTCCAATCTATAGGTGGGAAGGAAGTTAGTAAAAGGAACCAGATTGCATGAACCTGCTTGCAAGCAGGGTTCCTGGCAAAGATTATTTGTGCTCCCCTAAATTAAAGAAATATGCATATGACCACCCACTTTGAAAACTTGTTTCAGATTGGTTTGGCCACAACCAAGACATTATTTCTAGAGCTGATTTCTCTGATTTTTCTCCTCTGAGGTTTCACCAGAAACATAAGGGAATGCCATCATGATGGCTATTAACTGAGCATCTATCATGTGCTCTGCAGATATCATTTCATTTAAAAATTTTATTTCTTTTCTTTTAAGTATATAGTATGGTTCATATTTTGAACTTCAAAGGATATTTCCAAAGCCTTAAGAAAATTCCCTCCCACCTCTGCCCACCACCCACCAATTTTCTCTCTCCAGAGACAACAAGTTTTACCAGTTTTAAAAAGTTTCTTTCCAGATATATCCCATGCATATTTATATTTTCACACCCTGTGTGATTTTTTTGTTTTCATGGACAAAATATTTCAGACACCTTCCTATTTCATGATATAAACATCTTCCTCATTTTGAAAAGTATATAGTATTCCACTATGTATAGGAATAGTAATTTATTTTGCCAGTTCCCTACTGATGGCAATAAAGTATGTCTCCAATCTTTTCCAATTACCAACAACACTAGAATTAGTAAATCTGTATGAAAATCAAATCTCACAGGAGTAAACGTGTGATCTTAATTTTGGTAGGTGTACCCAAATGTCCTTATAGTGGCTATACAATCTGCACTCCCACATCCTCACAAATATGGTGGATCTTTGAACTTTTTAATGATTTCCAAGCACTGTCTGTGCAGTTTTAATTAACATTTGTTTTTACTATGAGTGATGCTGAGCAACTCTTCACACAATTTAGTCTGAATATTAGCTCGATCACCTAGAGCAGGGTGGCAAACCTATGGCACACATGCTGCAACAGGCTCCTTGTATCACTGAAAGCTCTAAAAGGTTCACCATCACTGACCTAGAGCTTGTATTACTTGAATGAAGTAAAGTCTTTAAGATGACTATATACAGGGGAGACAATTTCCACCTCAAGTAATTGTTGTGAAGACTAAGTACAAAGATGTAGGAGTTGTAAATTCTTCTTAATGGTTGGCACCATCTTTTCCCCAGCAGTTAACACTGGGGCTTCAGAAGCACAAGCTAAGAATTAGAGGTAACAGAAAGTGTAATCAAGATCCCAGTTGTATGGCCCAAAAGTCATAGATGGAATACATCTACATTAATGTTTGCTCACTACCTTTCCAAAATGACAGCTTGCTTAACACATCACTGAAATTCCATACAACCCAGAATTGTTTCCCTGGGGAGAAAAAATATTAATAAAATACATGCATAGTGTTACCAGAAGCTAATGATACAAACTCAGAGAAAAGAAACTTGTTTGTAAGTCCAGTGTGGTTTTGGAAATGGATCTTTGCAATTCAGTTTCTACTATTTAACAGTGTTTTCAGAACCATTTCAAACCACCTTCTATTGCTCCCACTGGGACACTGTACAATACAGGTAAATATCCATTATCAAATTTTCAACCTTCCAAAATAAGCAGTAGATTGTTGACAAAATTGTAGTCATATCAAGAAAAGGACTGTGGCTTTTACAAAAATAAAAAGAAATATTTTGAAGCAGGTCATCAAATGTTAGGTTTTAAGATACTGTAATGTACACTTAAAATACTTGGGACTCAAATAGCAAATGCATCTACAGTCTAATTTAGAATTCCTTTATGTACAAAATTATCATTAAAGTGGAAACCAAACATCATCCAATTTTTCTTAGCCATAACTTTTAGTCTTTCCATTTATGTCGTCAGTATGTGCCACCACTGGATTTGAAATTTATGGAAACCCTTCTAGACCCCAATAAGAGAAAAGCAATGATTGTGATTTACTTTTGGTGACTATTAGAGGTTTTATATTTATATCTAATTTTTCATTTTTGCAAGGGAAGCTAAATAATTGTTTTCATATTAGGACAAAACTCAACTGTTAAGCATTTAAGTTTTTTGAACTACAGCATATATATTGAAGTCATGTTTATACTAAGACTCCATCTCATAGGTATAAATACTCTATCACATTTTGTTAGAAACAAATGAAGATGAAATTAAGTTTGTTTTGTTTTGTTTTATTCTGTGGTGTTGGGTATCTTACCCAGGACCTCACACATTGCTAGACAAGCAGTGTTAGCACTGAGCTACATTCCCAGCTCAAAAATTTACGGAAGATTCTCACTAAGTTGCTCAGCCAGGACTTGAACTCATAATACTCCTGCCTCAGTCTCCTGAGTAGCTGGGATTACTGGTGTGTGCCAACATGCTCAGCAAATAGTCTACCATTAAAGACAACATCTTATTCCCCTAGTATCTTTTAAAAAAAAATGACTTCATGTTGCAAAAACATGGATCTAAAATGAACCAAGTAGATTTAATTATACCATAGGGAGGAGACAGGCAGCCTGCCGTTACAGACCATGTCCCTTTGAATTAAACATTCTGTTTTTTGGTTGTGTTTCTCACTAGGCTTTGAGATTTCTCTGTGCTGCTAGCCGGCTGCCTGGCATATATCTGGTACTCACACATATTGGAATAAAGTAAATGAATGAATAAAATTAGTTGAACTTGTTGTCTAGCTTCACTTAGATAAAAACGTTTCAACATTTTACCTGCTATTTGGATTGACATGGAATTTACTATGTGTTCTTTACTATCTGACATACTGAACAATCTTCATTTCTCAAGAAGTGCAGGGTGAAAAGACAGGTTCTGATTAGCAATGCCTTGAAAGCCATGTGTCTCCTAAGCCCCAGGCCTGCCTGTCCTAATGGCTCAGGCTCTTGGTGTTTCTTGCTCTGGATTTCTCACGTGAATGACCTTCAGGAACTCTGTAACACTCTTTAGCGTATGTACCACACATACAATAAAGCCAAAATGCACACCTTGATAGAACAGACTTAGGCCCTGAGCCCCACATGCCCATCAGCAGGCCAGCAGGCTCCAGGTGATCTCCTTGTTGGTGTCCAGGTGCAACAATTCTGCTCAGTGACCATCAACTCTTTGTAATCATTAACAGCAAGTACTACTTACATTGGTACGTTAGGGGAAACTCACGATGTCCAACTTTACCTGCTTTCTCATGTCCAGAAATTTCATTGTAAAACCAATTTGCAAAACAAAATTATAAACTCCTTGAAAGTAGAGACTAAGCTTAAATCAATTTGGAACTACACAATGAAGAGGCCTGGGTTTTAGAAAGATTGGCCTCATTATTATAGTCTTTTTATTAACTAAATTAAGAGATTTCATGGCCAAATTGGTTTTGACAGCTGAACTGTGTTTACTTGATCAGTTGGCTATAGGTTTATATACAAACAGAATCTCAGTATAGAGCCTTTCATGCCCACTTTTGAGTTGAGATTCCCAGATAGTATTAGATGGCACATTATAAAGTGAAGTCTAAGGCTACTATGCAAAACTTAGGGGAAAAACTTGCAAAGTATTTTTTAGCTCTTCTCTCACACAGATCAAAGATATGAAGGGGCTAGGATTTGGGAAGTTAGAGGATTTCAGGAAAAGTTGTCTGCTATGAGTCCCCCTCCACTCATGTAGAATAAGCAGGGCATGCCTGCCCTCACCGGAAGCCCAGGGAAAGGGAATTAAGAAAACTTCCTGTGGCTGTCAGCTGAGAAGTCTACCAGGTATGGGAACCACTGTGGCAGGGGTGCCAGCCCCTTGTCCCCCGAAAGATGGAGCCATGGATGGATGTGTAGAGCAGATGAGAGGCACAGGAAGCTAGGTGACAGTAAGGAGAGCTTTAACACTGAAGCCCCTAAACCCCATTCTAGATGCTCAGAATGGGCAAGTCCAGTTGAAGACAAGGACCAGAATTAATACAGAAGTTGAAAGGTATGAGAAAACTCATAGATGACTTTGTATGAGACAGAAAATCAACGTTGGGAAATTCTGATTCAAAGGAGTTTCTGTACACAGTGCCTGCCGATGTGGAGATAGCAGCAGATTAACTATAGAAGGAAGACTATTGTCTGTGGTCACCATATTAAAGAAGTCCCCAAATATCTTTGACAACTCAGCATTCATCCATCCTAACAAATGTAAGTAGTCTGCCATCATGGGACAAACTCTGGGAGGTGCACTCTGCATTTTGGGGTTCTCTCACTGACGAAGGACATAATTTGCAAGAAATACACCCTATAGGTCTAGGAGAAATAGAAATAGAATCCGCAAAAGAGCAGTTCCGTGTCCCAGACAAGCTCACAGAACTTTGATGTGTACTCTGGCACACCCACCAAAGTTAGACACCTGGACGGCCAAGTGGTGGATGAATTTGGTTTTTTTTAAAGAGAATAAAAAAAGACAAAACAACAACAAAAATGGTATAAGATTTCAAAGCAAGATGTAGGAAATGAACAATGGTTATCATATTGTATATTGTTATTTTCGAAACAGTTGCTCAAATTACCAGATACAGGCATGCAAAACTGATCAAACAATAAAAGCACTAACTGTTCCTTTCTATGAACTATTAGAATTAGTACAAGGAATTTGATTTGGAATCTTATTTAACAGAGCTCTTGAGAAGCAAGATGCAGTCTCATCCTCTGGCCCACTGAGAACAAACCCTGGAAACACTGAAATGGAAGACAATGGAAATCGCACAACTGAACTTTCTGTAACGATAGCAACTGAAGTAAAGAAACAACTCCATAAAGCTATAGAGGAAATCAGATCAGAAATAATCTCTCAGGTAAAAAAAAAAATGACAAACATTATGAAAGAAATGTTGAATATATCTAAAAAAGATCTAGATTAAAAAAAGAGGAACATAAGAAAATGATGGAAACCTTGAATGAACAATATAAGACAGAATTACTTTGCATGAAACAGATTTGAAGGGATATTCAGGAAATGAAAAATTCCATTGAAAGCTGGCAAAACTGCTTGAATGAAGCTGAAGATAGACTCTCAGACCTTGAAGACAGGATGGAAGCTTATGATCATGAAAGAAAAGATTGCTTAAAAACAAGGAACCAGGAAACAACAATTGAACAGTTTCAAGATGATGCAAAGAGAAACAATATAAGACTAATAGGTGTCAGTGAAAAAGCAGGGGTCAACACAAATGACATATGAAGACTATGTACAGAAATATTAGCAGAAAATTTTCCAAACATGTGAAAAGAATCTGATATGCAGATAAGTGAGGTATATGGAAACACAATTAGCCATAACCAAAATAAATCCTCACTGAGACATATAATAATTAGGCTATCAGAAATTCAGCACAAGAACAGAATCCTAAAAGCTGTCAGATTAAAGAAACAGATCACGCCAGGAATTTAGCCCAGTGGTTCAAGCACTTGCCTGGTAAGCATAAGGTTATGAGTTCAATCCCAGGTAACAAACAAAAAAAAATAAGAAAGAAAGAAAGAAAGAAAAGAAACAGATCAGCTATGAAAGAAAGCCTATCAGAATCACAAAAGACTTCTCAACACAAACCTTCAAGTCAAGAAGAGCTTGGAGTGAAGTATTTCAAGTCCTGAAAGAAAACAACTTTCAACCCTGGTTGATGTACCCTGCAAAACTATCTTTGAAAACTGATGGAGAAATGAGATACTTCCATGACAAAGAACAGCTGAAGAGTTTCATGATCACCAAACCAGCACTACAAAGAGTACTGAAAGATACTCTAGAAAGAGACAAAGATAACTACAATTCCAAGAGCAACAGCAGAAGGAAACCACTAAGCAGGCAAACTAACAGAAAAAGTAGAAAACCAACAACAAAAAGATAACATGACAAGGATAAGTCAGTACACATCAGTTACATCCATCAATGTAAATGATCTCAACTCACCAATAAAAAGAAACAGACTGGCAGAATGGATTAAGAAACAAAATCCAACAATATGCTATGAACAAGAAATACATTTAACTCAAAAGGAAATTCATAGACTAAAAGTCAAAGAATGGAAAACAATACTCCATGCAACAGGAACCCAGAAAAAAGCAGGGGTAGCTATTCTATTTGCAGACAATGTGAACTTCAAACCAAGAATGATCAAAAGATATAGAGAAGGTCATTGCATACTTGTTAGAGGAAAACTTGAAGAGGAAGAGATTATAATCATAAATATATATGCACCAAATATGTGAGCACCCAACTATGTAAGACAAATCTTAACAGACATGAAAAACCAAATAAGCAATAATACAGTTATAATGAGGGATCTTAACACCCCATTGTCACAGAGACAGATCAAACAAACAAAAAATCAGCAAAGAAATAACAGAACTGAAGCACACTCGCGAACAAATGGACCTAGTAGATGTGTACCCAGTGTTTCACCCAACAACATCAGAATACACATTCTTCTCAGCTGCACATGGACCATTCTCTAAAATACATTATATACTAGCCCACAGAACATGCTTATGCAAATGCAAAGAAACTGAAATAATTCCATGCATATTATCTGATCATAGCATAATAAAATTGGAAATTAATGAAAAACAAAAACCAACAAGAACCCCATAAACACATGGAAATTAAATAACACTCTCCTAAACAACCTATGGTCACAGAAGAAATTAAACAATATCTGCAATCGAACAAAAATGCAAATATAACTTACTGGAACCTATGGGGACACAATGAAAGCAGTCCTCAGAGGGAAATTTATAGTGGTAAACTCCCACATCAGGAAAATGGAACGAATACAAATAAATAACCTAATGTTGCACCTCAAACTTCTAGAAAAAGAAGAGCAAGTAAAGCCCAAAGCCAAAAGAAGGGAGGAAATTATACAGAGCAGAGCAGAAATTAATGCAATTGAAACTAAGAAAACAATACAAGGAATTAATGAACCAAAGAGTTGGTTATTTGAAAGAATAAATAAAAATGATAAACCCTTAGCCAACCTTATCAAAAGGAGGAAAGAAAAAACTCAAATCCACTCAATAAGAAATGAAAAGGGCAAAATCTCTACAGACCCAGTGGAAATACAGAAGATCATCAATACCTACTTTGAAAGCCTTTACTCTCATAGGTTTGATAACACAGAAGAAATGGACAGATTCCTAGAAACATGAATCACCAGGGCTGAATCAAGAAGATGTAAAATTGCTGAATAACCCAATTTCAGTTAATGAAATTGAAAATGTAATTAAAAACTTAGCAACAAAGAAAAGTCCAGGTCCTGATGGATTCACTGCTGAATTCTACAAGAAATTTAGGGGGGGACTTAATGCTGAAACTCCTCAAAGTCTCTGAGGAAATTGAAAGGGAAGCAAGTCTCCCTAACTCATTCCTGGAAGCAAGTATTACCGTAACACTGAAACCAGAGAAAGATCAAACAAAAAAGAGAATTACAAGCCAATCTTCCTAATGAACATAGATGCCAAAATCCTCAGTAAAATACTGGCAAACAGAATGCAACTAATCATCAAGAAGATTATACACCACGACCAAGTGGGATTCATCCCAGGAATGCAAGGATGGCTCAACATATGCAAATCAATAAACATAATACACCATATCAACAGAGCCAAAGCCAAGAATCACATGATCATCTCAATAGATGCAGAAAAAGCTTTCAACAAAATCCAACACTCATTTGTGATAAAAACCCTACAGAAAATTGGAATATATGGTCTTTATCTCAATCTGATAAAAGCCATATATGATAAACCAACAGCCAACATCTTACTAAATGGACAAAAACTAAAAACTTTCAACCTAAAATCAGGAACAAGACAAGGATGTCCATTATCACCACTCCTATTCAGTATAGTTCTGGAAACATTAGCCAGAGCAACTAGACAAGAGAGAGAAATAAAAACAATAAGGATAGAAAATGAAGAAGTTAAATTATCATTATTTGCAGATGATATGATACTCTACATAGAAAACCTGAAAAACTCCATTGAAAGGCTTCTAGATGTAATAACCAAATTCAATAATGTAGCTGGATACAAGGTCAACACTCAAAAATCAATAGCATTACTGTACACAAACAACAAACTCACTGAGAGAGAAATAAAAGAAACCATACCCTTCACTATAGCATCCCAAAAAATGAAATACTTAGGAAACAATCTAACAAAGGAAATAAAAGATCTACACCTTGAAAATTACATAACTCTAAAAAAGGAAATTGAAGAGGATCTCAGAAAATGGAAAGACATTCCCTGTTCATTGATAAGAAGAAAATATATTGTGAAAATGGCCTGTGATTTAGCTCAGTGGCCTAAGTGCCTGCCTGGCAAGTGCAAGGTCATGAGTTCAATCCCCGGTACCACAAAAAAAAAAAAGTGAAAATGGCTATTCTCCCAAAATGCTATACAGATTTAATGCAATTCCAATCAAAATACCATTTGCATACCTCACAGATCTAGAGAAATCATTCCTAAAATTCATCTGAAACCAGAAGAGACCTAGAATAGCAAAGGCAATTCTGAGCAACAAAGGCAAGGCAGGAGGCATCAAAATCCCTGACTTAAAATTATACTACAAAGCTACTGTGGTAAAATCACAATGGTACTGGAATTAAAAACAGACCTGAAGATCAATGGAATAGATTAGAAGATACAACCACAACTACAAACACACTCAGCCACCTTATCTTTGACAAAGGGGCCAAACATGTTTACTGGAAGAAAGATAACCTCTTCAAAAGTAGTGCTGGAAAAAATGGCTTTCCATATGCCAAAAACTAAAACTAGACCCAAGACTATCACCATGCACTAAACTAAAGTCAAAATGGATCAAAGATCTAAATATTAAAACAGAAACACTAAATCTTCTGGAAGACAAATAGGTAGAAATCTTGAGGACATAGGGATAGGCAGAGAGTTCATGAACAAAAATCAAGTTACACAGGAAATACTTCCTAGAATCAACAACTGGGATCTCGTCTTATTAAGTTTTCATGTGTCAAAAAAAATCTCCAACAGAGTGAAAAGAAAATCCACGAATTAGGAAAATATGTTGGCCAACTGCCCCTCAGACAAAGGACTTCTATCTAAAACATAAAGAATTTTAAAAATCAGGCCCCCAAAATTCAAAGACCCAATCCAAAAATGAGCATCTGAGATGAATACACACTTCTCAGGTGAAAAAATACAAATGGCAAATAAATATATGAAAAAATGTTCAACATCAATGGTCACTTGAGAAATGCAAAACAAAACAATGCTGAGATTCCGTCTCACTCCAGAAAGAATGGCCAAGATCAAGGAATCCACAAATAACAAATGCTGGAGGGACTATGGGAAAAGGGAACTCTTCTCCACTGCTGGTGGGAGTGTAGGCTGGTGCAGCCACTGGGGAAATTAGTGTGGAGATTCCTCGAAAACCTAGATACCATCTGATCCAGCTATCCTGCTTCTGGGCATTTTCCCAGAAGAACTGAAAACATCATACCTCATTGATATATGTGCACCGATGTTTATTGCAGCACAATTTGTAATAGCCAAATCTTGGAAACAACCCAAGTGCCCATCAATTGAAGAGTGGATAAAAAAGATGTAGTATTTTTAGACAATGGAGTATTACTCAGTTATAAAGAAAGATTGCATTGAGGCTTTTATAAGTAAATAGATGTGACTTGAGACCATACTCATAAGTGAAACAAATCAAACTCACATGTGTAAATACCATATTGTCTCCTTGGTATAAGAAATTGAAAGAGTAAATATGATCCAAAATCTATAATAAACATTGTGTAAGGGTAAGAAACTGCTCAAAGAGGAAAAGTAATTGAGTTAGGGGAAAAGAGGAAAAAAGGAAGGGAAAAAGGAAAAAGGCATAAATTTGTGTATATATATATACATAAGATAGCTAAAGTGACTATACTACTAATTGTATTAGTTCTTGGAAAAGAACAGTCAATACTCACATGATTAGATCAATTTTACATGTCTATATCTGGTAAACCTGAGCAACTCTTTTGAACGTAACAATATGTGACATTACAACCATTGTTAAATTCCTATCATCTTGTTTTGTAAACCTCTTATTGTTTTGGGTTTATTGTTGTTTGTTTGTTTGCCTCTTTTGCTTTTTGTTTTTCTTTTCTGTGTCTTTTTTCTCTTAAATAAATTTAAAATAAAAAAAAAACAAAAAACAGAGCTCTTGAGAGACTTCTCGGCCATAAGCCAACTGCCACCTGGCGGCCGAAGAGAGAACAGCAGCTTCCATGCTGCCAGGTGGAAGGCGACCCAAGCACTAAGCATGGGCATGCAAGTTAGACCTGGGTGGCTTCATCATCTCCAGATGAGCTGTTATCCTTGCCCTATTTTCTTAAGGCACAAATTTCATGAACAGTGAGTATATATTCCATGTTTTCAGTTGTAAATGGAGCTCAAGGTGAAGAAGACTGAACAGGAAGCAATCTTGAAATATTTGCTTAATGGCCACATGCGTCCAGACAGACTGACAATATGTTTTGACTAATTTTCCATAAGCATCTTAGATTTTCAGCCTCCCCTTATCAGATAGGTTGTTAATTTAACTGTATATTCAAGTGACCAATCTAGAGTCAGTTTTCTTTTCAGGTATCTACTTTGTCAAGTAAAGTCCAGTTGTCTCTAGTGACTTTTTGAACTTATTTCCTCATGACTTATCAATATATCAAAGCAAGCTCTTTTGCTCATACAGAGCGCTAAATGGCCAAAGATGCTTAAATAAACTGTTGGATTGATGAGTTTACATAAATCATACTGTCTTAATTTTGTACTTGTTAATAGCCCTATTACAGACCTCAACTTGTAGTACTGTGAGTAAACGGAACCAAGTAATCTGGAAAGAACCTTTTTTTTTTTTACAATCAGTTAATTTAGCATGTAAAATTGCTATAAATAATGTATACAAAGTTTATGTTCAGATATTCAATTCTAAATGTCTTAAGACTGTTGAACTTCTATTGCTTTTATACAGAAAGATATTACAAGAGTTTAACAACAACTAAAAAGAAAACCCTGCTCTGGTTGAGATTTAAAATGTCTCCCAAATTTTTCGTGTTCTAGGAGTGGGGTCTGGTTGGAGGTGCAGGTCATGGGGGCATGATTTGGAAGGTACGTTCTTGTTCCTGGTTCCTCCCTATTGTTGCTTTCACTTCCTCTTCTTCTCCCTCTCTCTTGCCTTCTCCTTTTCCCTCTCCTTTTTGGCTGTCATGAGGTGAGGGGCCTTCCTTCACCACAACCTTCCATCATTCCATTTCTGCCTTTGAGCTAGGTGGCCACACATGAACCGAAACTCTGAGCCAACATAACTCCCCTTCTTGAAGTTGCATGAGTGACTAATAGAGAAAACTGGTACCAAAGAAGTGGGGTTGTTGCTGTGATTATATCTTGCTTGTGGTTCAGAAACATTTGGAACTGGTTTGTGGGAGAAGTTTGGAAAGGGATTGGCTAGAGAACCTTTAAAAGGCTGTAAACTGAGCTTGATGGATGTTGGTCTAGTTGAAACCCAGAAGACCAGAATCCTTATTGGAAGTCTAGTTGGGTCTCAAAAGACCAGATTCACATTTCAGTATGGTACAAGGATTTATTTGGTAGTTGTATTTGTCTATGTGTTTTACACTTTGGTAAAAATGTGTCTTCATTTTTCCTATGTCCTGAAACTTAGTGAGAGAATGCAATTAAAGGCAGTGTACTAATTAATCTGGTGAAGGAAATTTCAAGACAGCCCAGTGTTCAGGCTGTAGCATGGGTATTTCTAGCCACTTTCATCCAGGTTTATAGTGAAAGTCAGAACCAAAAAAAAAACACCTGAAAAAGTTTAAAACTTTTGCTGGTGGCCAGAAAGGAAACACCTACACAAGTGGGGCTGAGGAGAGCCTAGTTACTGAAAAGATTCTTTAAAAAGAAGCCATGTACTTTGCATCAGGACAAAGGAAGGATGGTTTGAAGGCATCTCAAGAATTAGTAAGAGCCACAAATCACATATTCAAAGGTGCAAACATTGCATTTTTGGAGGAAAAAAGCCCCTGGGCCCCTACTGTAGAAGGGCTGCCTAGGGAATTGGTCCCCTGGATTCCATTACATCATATTCATCCACCCAGGCACACAGAGGTCATTTCACCCATGTTCCAGTTGGTCCAGCTTCTCCTACTCAAGCTGGCAGTAGACCTTGGCACCATCTATGTGGTACTGACTTTATAGGCATGCATAGTTCAAGAGTTATAGAATCATGGGAACTTCCACCCAGACTTTAAAAGAAGGCCTGGGAAGCCAGGCAGCAAACACCCTTGAGAGGCATGAAACTGTGAAAATAAAGCTAAAAGTGCAGTAAAGGTCCCAGAAGTTGGAGATGCCAAGAACATGGAATATCTACCAAGGAAGGCCACAGGCAGTGAGTGGAGTCAAAAAAGAAGTGATGTGGGTTGCCAAAACCTTTTGGAGCCGACATCTCACAACAATCTGCCCTGAGTGTTGCACTTAGAGCTACAAGATTAGCTTCAGTTTTGCTTTGTTCCCATTCCTTTCTATCCCCCATCACTCCCCTTTGTAACAGGAATGTTTACCGCATGTCATTATATGCTCCAAGTATGTTATTTTATTTTTTAATTTTACAGGAGTGCATAGCTAAGAGTTTTCCTTGAGTCTCAAGAGGAGACTTTGAACTTAGACTTTTCAGCAATGCTGTAACTATTAAGATTTTGATGACTCTTAGGAGGTAAATGCATTCTGTATTATGAGATGGATATGAGTTTGGGGGGCAGGGGTGAAATATTATGGTTTAAATCTAAAATTTCCCCCAAAATTCTCACATTCAGAGGTGGGGCATCATTGATGGGCAAGTAAGTGGGTCATTATATGGAAAGGCATGTTCTTGTCCCTGGCTCTGCTCTTCTCTCTTCTCTTTTCTCTTTTCTCTTTTGTCTTTTCTCTCTCCCTCTCCTCTCTCTCTCTCTCTCTCTCTCTCTCTCTCTCTCTCTCTTTCTCTCTGCTTCTGACTACAATGAAGTGAGCAGCTTTCCTTCACCACACCCTTTCACTGTGCCATTTCTGGCTTGGAGCCAGCCAACCACGCATGAACTGAAACTGTGAGCCAATATACCATCTCCTTCCTTAAGCTATACGGGTTGGGTATTTTGTTCCAGTGATGAGAAACTGACTAAGTATATTAGTAACTTAGCCCCAGAACTCTGTTCTAAGGATTGGCAAACATGGTGACCTCAGAGATTTGACCTATCTTCAAATCTTATACACACAAGAACTCTGGTTTGCAATTTTCATCACGAGCAAGAAGTTCGCCATGGCAGGATAGGGCTGCTCACAAAATTTTTAGAAGTAGAGGATGGAGCTGCTGTGGGCAGCATTCAAGGGAAACCCAGTGCAGCTGAAATTATGATACAACCCAAGAGGGTTGCCTGAAAGGGACAGCTGACCTCAACAGGGAGTGCACTACAGTTCTCAAAGGTGACTGCTAAAGCCCGGGCATAACCAACCACAGGATACGGTGAGGTCTGTATAGCAGGGTCCACAGGTGCAAGATGCCAGGCCAACACAAGATACACAGAGCCCATGAATGAGCCCCTGAGAGAGGGACAGCTCCTGACATCTTTCAAAACCAGAAAACATGACGTCAGCTCACCCGAACATCCCACAGCTTTTGCCTCTCCCCTTGACTTATCTACTTGGACACTAGGAAATCTGTGCCGGCAAGGTTTACAAAGAGGAATAAATGTGAGGAAAGTAAAGAAGAGAACAACATCCCCTAATCACACTGAAGGCAGCAAGCTGGTCTGGATTTTAACTGGGAAAGGGAGGAGCCATGACATTAAAGGAAACATCCATTTGATATTTGCATTGGATGGGTTATATTAATTAGTGATTATCGGGCCTTTATTACTTGGAAGTGATGAGAAAATCTTGAGATTTGCTATGCATTTCCTTCATGGAAACAATTGGCCCCATGGAAAAAATTAAAGGTACAGTAACTATTCCTTATTCATATTCCATGACGCCTAATTTCCACACTTACTTTCCTTCAAAGAAGTAAGCCCTTCTCCTTTTCTTCCAATGCCTTCAATAAATATGGCAGAGGGATCTCACAGCTGACAGTTTGGACTATTTAGAGTGAAACTTGCTGAGCCAGGAAAGTCAATATGTCTTCTATTTCCTTTCAAGAACCTACTTGATGCTCACTGGAATAAGCATTTGAGCAACCTTTCATATATCAAATTACAGACTTCTTAAATAAGTCAACAAATGGTACTTGTAGAGGCTCAGTCTTTAGTTTTGTGGAATGCTGAATGTCTCCTTCGGCAGCATTAGCATACATAAATGGTTGTTTGTTGTGTTAAAAAACACAAAATTAGAAAAAAAATAAGCATGTTCTTCTCCTTAACTACTCTCTAAATCACCTCCAGTGCAGATTAAATAAAGAAAGGGTATATTTAGTTAAGAGAGCACAGGGCTCCATTAGGTTTCCAACCAGAAAAACTCTGTGCCTAGCAGCTCTCCTGGACTTGAGTCAGGACCAGCAAGGAAGCCTCTTACTAGAGGGAGAACGGCAGAGGGGGACGTGCAGGCCTTGCAAAGAACATCTGATTTTGGAGGCTGGTCCTGACCCTGCTAGATTCAGGAAAAGTTTCAGAAAGCAGACCACTACCAGCCATTTTCCTAGAGCTTCGTGACTGTTAATATGAACATCCTATGACCACAATGTAGTTTTACCAGGTCTCAATCTCTTCTATTCCCATGAAGCGTGAGGCTTGCAAAACCTTCACATGTTCCTCTATCCAACCCCAAGTTCCCTGCAGTCTCTCCTACATCAAGATTTTTCTACACATAAGAAAAGTTGAGAGTAGACATGACATGAAAAAAGGAATAACCAACCCCTCCTTCACACACTACACACCCCTCATTTGATAATGAAAGAGATGAATCATACCTCCCAACAAACCCCATTATTCAAGTGTGCCACCAAAACATATTTTTAAATTGATTACCAATTACCACCTCTTCTTTGTACCAAGAGGGAAACTGAGGTCCTAATGGATTCAGTGGCTTGCCAGAGTGATAACCCTAAATTATAGCATCACATGAGATTTTTGTTCAAGGTCACCTCCAGGTAAACTTAGTCCTACTTGTAGCAGCCTCTTGTCTTCCGTCTGTCCTAAGGTCTTTCAAAGCTTCCCTCTAGAGATTTTGCTCCCAAATCATACTGCCAGGCCCTCAGAACATGTGAGGAAGTCATTTGGAGGGAAATGATCACACCGAGATGCCACCGACTCTTCCCAGGATTCAGTGCATAATAATAAAATTATATATTCACCCAGTGTAGGTCCCCAGAACAACCACATCAATATCACCTAGGAAGTTGTAGAAATGCAGGGTCCTGGTGTTACAGTTTAGTTTGGAAATGCCCCCCAAATTTCATGTGCTGAAGGCTTGGCTACTAACTGATGGGCTTTGGGAAAGTGATTAAATCATGAGGGCTTTAACTTCATCAGTGGACTGACCCATTGATGAGCTTTTAACCTGCAAGCATTACGGGGTAATAGAAACAGGAAGGGGGGCCCAGTTGAAGGGAGTGGATTGTGGGGACCAT
>RJWT010011405.1:0-23349 GCA_004365215.1 Cuniculus paca
AATTAAATAGTGGGGAGCTGGCTGAGGGTTAGGAACAGATGGAAGGAGTCAAGTTCGAAGGCTAACAGTGCTGTCCTAGAGAAGGTAGTGATTGTAGAAATTGAGAGAAGTGGTGACTATTGTAGATGTTGGTGTTTGGGGCAGGAATTAAAAGGGCTTGCTAGTTGTTTGCATGAGGGGTGAGCTAAAGAGAGAACTCAATCCATCAAGTCATAGGAATGAAGCAATTATTTTTGATACACATTTTTGTCACAAATATGCCCAGTCCTCTTAATTACCTTAATATTCAGTTCTTCCCCTCTTTACTCATCTCATCAATAAAACAAGAAGTTGGATTAGTTCAATTTGGAGTGTCCATCACTCTGTTGAGTTTCTAAACTGATGAGCTGGCAGAACTGAATACTAATAATAGATTTTGATTCAGGAGTAAGAAGCCAGCAGTCAAGATTCATGCACACCAAGCAAGTGGCATTTCTGACATGTAGGTATTGACATATCAGAGTCATTAGGCAGCCAAAATGCTGCTCTGTCCAGAGTCTCCTGAAGCTACCAAGTCCTGGCACCATATCGTTGCCGTGTGCAGGCCTTCTGTCTGTCCTAGGCCCCAGCCAGCTCTATTCAATGTCCATTCACAAACCTCCACCTTGCTGGGGGCTAGCTTCTAACTTTCTTTCCTTCCCATTTCCCTGGAGGAAAGAAGTATCCATTTAAAAAATTGTGTATAAGGAGAAGTTGGGATGGATCCAACACATTAAATTTATCTTTGGTTTTGTTTCATTTTGCTTTGTTTGTTGGTACTGGGGATTGAATCTAGAACTTTTGCGCTGAACTACATCCCCAACCCTTTTTAATTAATTTATTTATTTACTTGTTTTTGTTTTCAGCTAAAGTCTCACTAAGGCTGGACTTGTACTTGCAATCCTCCTGCCACAGCATCCTAGAACATGAGCTTATTATAGCTCAAAACAAAATAGCTAAGCGCTGCCTATCTCTTCTCATCTACAAATACATCAACCTATAAGCGATATCTTCTGACAACAACCTTAGACCAAATCCTAGGACAGAACCATATTTGCCTTGGTGACTGTAAGTCTAATAAGCTGGTGAGTGAGACAGTTGGGGATGAAGAAAAAACAGGGGAGCTGCAGCTGTGACCTGGAGGAGACTTTCTTTTATCGTTTCAGAATATGAAGGTAGATGGAAGGAAACAGAGGAAGAGGAATAGAGACAGAAAGAAAGCAAGTTTGGAAAAGTGAAAAACAAGTCATAGAGACTCAGAGTGAGAGTACGTAGAGAGAAATCAAAAGAAGGGAAAACAAGAAAGCATTTCATTCCTATAGCTCCATTCTTTCCACATGGTCATGAGTTTAAAGAAAGCACTGGTTGTGTGTTTTCTTCCTCAAGCCAGAATCACTATGTGAGTGAAGTTGCATAAAAAGGAGTTATAGTGTTGGATTCTGCCAGAATTGTGGTTTTATCAGGAAAATGCGATGAATGGAAAGAGATGCAAGAAAGTGATTATATGATAGCCATGGAGCCTAAGCTAAAGATATGATAGTAGATGAGTGAAAAGGTGTCCAGATTAGTGAAATTTGATACTGACAATGTTGAAAAGTGGAAAGGGAATAAGCTGTAGAAGAGTAAAAGATTCACAATTGATGTTATGGGAGAGGTCCAATTACAGGTAATGATAAGTTCTAGATTCTGTGACTGTGACTATGCATGACTGATTTAGGGTAGAAGGCAAGATTATAAGCAAGACATGCACATGAAAAGATACTTGACATCATTAGCCAATCAGAAAATACAGTGTAAAACCACAATGATATCTTACTTCATGCCCAAAAAGAGTGACATGACAGACATTATCAAATGTTGGAAAGCATGTGGATAAACTGTAACACACACTACTGGTAAGAATATAATAAATGCATCTGTTTTGAAAAGCAGTTTAGCATTTCATTTAAAAGTTAAGTACAAATTTATAATATGACCTGGCAATTCCATTCCTAGGTGCCTACTCAAATTAAAATGTATGTCCCCACAAAACCTTATATGTAAATTCCATAGTAGCTTTTTTTCATATTAAACACAGTGAAAAAAACCTAAATGTCTATAAATCTGCATGGATTAACAAACGTGATCTATATGTACAAGGTGTGACCAGACTGCATGGTGAATGTTGATGTTTTTAAGATATTTATTAAAATAGAAGACACATTACCATTTGCATCTGCAAAACACTCCCCCTCAATTCAAATGCACTTATCCCACTGTTCTTGCCACTGGGCAAAACAGTCCTGGAAGTTCTCTATATGAATATCTTTAGTTGTGCTATCATAGCTGCCTTGATGTCCCGAGTCAATTCAAAATCTTTACCTTTTGTGGCCATTTTGACTTTGAGGAAGAGCTAGAAGTTGTGTGGTACAGATCCAGTGAATAAGGTGGACAAAGACACACCTTAATGTTCCTACAAGCCTACCTTTCTGTTGGACGGCACTTGGTAGCAGCACTCTCTCATTTTTGATCACTCATTGAAGAGGACATACAGAACTGCTTCAGAAAGTGGCAAGTATAATAGGGTAAGTGTATATCCAACACAAGAGGGAGTACTTTGAGGAGGATTAATGTGTTTCTAACTATAATAATGTTTAAGTAATAATTTTCACTTGAACATACACTGATTGTTTTGATCAGCCCTGTACAACACATCATTATTCTACCTCAGAAAGCACTGAAGTAGCAACTCATGCTACAAGAAGGTAAACCTTGCAAACACTATGCTAAATAAAAGAAGTCAGACACAAAGACCACATACCGTATGATTTATTTTATATGAAATTCCAAAATGGGCAAATCTTTAGATACAGAAGATAGAATAGTGATTGCCTGGGGCCAAGAATTGGGAATGAGAAGTGACCTCATGTAGTGCGAGGACATTTGTGTGAGGACAAAAATGTCCTAAAATTAGACTGTAGTGATAACTTTGTAAATCTCAAAATCATCACATTGTACACTTGAGACAAAAATGTTTTATAAATTATAACCTAATAGAGCTGTTTTTATAAAAAATGTAACAAAGAAAGAGAAAAGAAAGAAACCGATAAACCGGAACACTGAAGAAAACATCTATATGAATATTGAGATTCCCTAAGAAGAAGGGCAAGAGTCAAACAAGAAAGTGTGACAGAGAAGAAGGTGCTGAAGTGCTCAAGGGGTAAGAGGCTAGTAGTTGAGTGCACCAAGAAGTAGCAGCAGATGGTGCAGTATGATGTTATGGGTTCCATAGGGGAGTTTGCAGGGAGGAGGGGGCAACTGTCCACTAATAACAAGGAGAAGCAAGAATGATGTCAATCCTATTTCCAGAGCCAGTGACACAGTGATACTGTAGAGAACACTGACTGCATGTACTTACTTTTAATAAATAATCATCTTGCCCACCCAGGGAGTTAGGCAAGGAAGGAAAGGCGGGAAACATCTTAGACCTAGAAGCAGATTTGAGACATTGATCTTGGCTTCTCCAGTGGCTCATGATTGACTTCAGGCAAGCTACTTACCCTCCTGGACTCTTACCTGAAAAATGAGAAGAGTGATTTCCATCAGCCTCACAGCATAGCAGAATGCAGGGGAATTCTGAGGTTGAAACTAGAGTGAGCACACACCTCGCAGTTTATAGTAGACCATAGGGAGCTGTTATCCTCTTATACCCTTCTTACTTGCCCATAAGAAATCTGAACTTCAGAGAGGTTAGATTGCCTAAAGATTGCCCCAAGCACTTAAAGAGAAAACAGATCTGAGTCCTCTCCCCAACTCTGCTGCCTCATGAACAACTCTCCATGCCTCATGAACAATTCTCTTCTAGGATTTTTATGCTGGCTCTGAGACAGAAACAATAGATAATTATTCATACTCTTTCAGTATTACAAAACAATCACATCCAAGAATTTCTAAAGACACATTAGAATGAGTCTGGTATAAAGAGGGATCTTAGAAAATCTAGATTCAGTCAATATTTCTACCACACCCTACAAACTGGGCTCTACCTCACCCACAACCCACCAACTGAGGCTCTTATTCTGTACCAGACACAATGCATTCCTTGCAACTTATCCATCACTGAGTATCCATAGACTGGAATATTATATTATCCATAGAATGAAATATTCAGCCTTGAAAAGAAACAGTGTCAATATAAGCATGAGAGAATGTTGTTGAAGCTGAAAGACATTATGCTAAGTGAAACAAACTGGACACAAATGGTCCCATATTACATGACTTCTACTATATAACACGCAGATAGAGAAATCCATAGAAAGAGAAAGCAGGATAGTGGTTGCTAGGAGCCAGAGAAGGCAGAAATGGAGACTGACTGCTTAATGAGTATAAGGTTTTCTTTTGGGGTGCAGAAAATATTTGGGAATCTGATAGAGGTAGTTGGTGAACAACACTATGACTATACTAAATGCCACAGAATTGTATAATTTTAATTGGTTAATTTTGTTATGTAAATTTCAGTTCAATTGTTTTGAAGAAAAAGTATCTTAGATATAGTTTTCCTTTTTTATAACAGGCAAAATGAATTTATTCTAATTTAAATTAAAAGGAGCAACCTAAGGAGAGACAGGAAGTTCTTCAAGGACTCCAAGAAAAATCCAGACAATGATGCCTGGGGCGGCAGCCACAGGGAGAGTGCAGCCCGCACTCCCCAGCTCGTTATTGGCCTTTCTCCACTCACCTCTGTCCCTGGAAGAAAGAGAATGTGGTTGCCCAAATTTGGGTCTCAAGAGGTCAGCAGCCTCACCAGAACACATGAAGCGAGGGAGAGGTTATTGCCTAAAGAAAGGGGTGTCATGGGAACCAGAATTGGGGAAGAAGAAATAGTGGGCATCTTAGTCTGTGTTTGTTGGTATAAAAGAATATTGAATCTGTTTTAATCAGCAGAAATTTATTGGCTCACAGTTCTGATAGCTGGGGAGACCAAGATGGAGAGCTGTATCTGTAAGAGACTTCTTGTTGCATCCTTTCTGGAGACAGACAGACAGACAGACAGACAGAGACAGAGCGAGAGAGAGAAATTTCCCTTTTATAGTAGCACTAACCCCACCCATGGGAATGAATCCTGATGACCTCTTCAAGGTCCCCCCTCTTAACATTGTTGTAACAGCAATTAAATTTCAATGTGAACTTGAAAGGAGATAAGCATTGTGATCATAGCACTGAGAGAAGAAGGCAAGTGTCCACTGCAAACACCATCCAGGTCATACAGCATCTCAGTTGCACCTGTCTGGTCACCATTCATTGAGCACCTCCCCAACTAACACTAATTGGGCATTAGGGACTGAGCAATGACCACCATAAACTGATCTCTGCCCTCCTGGAACTAGCAGTCATGGAGGAAGATGGCTGAGTGCTGAAGGAAGCAGAGAGGGTGAGAGGAAAGCTTGTCTGTCTGTCCCTTTGCTATACGTGGTGCGGTGGAAATGGCCACCTGGAGTCACCTCCACCTGATTACGCATTATGCCAATGTCACCACCTATTTTTATATCTTGCTCATTGGATTGTGAGTCTCTGAGCTCCATGGACCACAGAACTGACTCAGAGAATGGCAGCTGAAAGAAAGAAGGAAAGAAAAGTGGGAGGGAAGGAAGAAGGGAGGGAGAAAGGATTCTCTGATTCACTGAATGCACTAGATTTTAGTTTATGTCCTACTTCCCTTCAGGTAAAGGATCTTGAAAGCTGACTTTCATTGTGTGGCCATTCCGCTCCCATTTTGAAGGCAGGCATAGAATGACACTGACATGTGACAATGTGGCAGCTGATGACACTACCCTTACCAGGGGGTTGAGTCTGTCATCTGGTGTCGGTTTCTCCTTCCAACAGGGACATGGTCACATGATTGACCCAAGCTGGTAACTAATTCTTTGTCCAAAGTCTCTTTAGGTGGCTTGTTTTCCCAGCATATTAACCTTGCAACCAAAGAAGTTTTCTGGAATAAAGACTGTGATGTTGGCAGTGCCTATCCCCAAGTTGAAGGACAATGGAGAATTCTTTTCTTTTTATGATTTAGATTTTCTTTTATATTTCAATAACATGAGTCATTTTCAAAATAAAGCAAATCATATTAGAGAAGTTATTTTTAAATGTCCTCCTTTCTCCTGAAACTACATAGGCTTGCATTCTCTTATTTGGCCTTCTTTATGACATGCACTGATATTATCTTGTAGCTAGCATGTCACAGAAGCCACAAACATGAAATCAAGCCTGGCTTCTAGATGGAGAATGTGATAGTCAAAGAAGTAGAGTGATAGGTCAAAATCTCACAGATGTAGATGGTCAAGTAGCCAGAATTCCATGTCTATGTTTGTGCCTAAGTTCACTTCAGGCAGACTTCAAAATCCATGCTTTTTCCTTGATACACATTTGTTTATCTGTTTGTTGAGATAAGGTATCACGATATAGTCCAGGCTGGCTTTCATTCCTGGAGATTCTCCTGCCTCAGCCTGCTGGGTGCTGGAATTATAGACATGTACCATCATGCCTGGTATGCCATTTATGTTTTGTTAAATATTGGAAGAAGTGTATTTAGCTAAGTGAATGTAGTGCTAACCAAACCATCTTACTACTAGTCTCTCTTTCTACCACTCACTCACTGGCTGAAAAATCACTATGATCCCAGAAGCCAGAAACATTACTGCTACTAGTGTTATTATTAGCAATAACAATGATGGCAGCTTCAGCTTTTGGAAGAATTTGCTATATATCTAGCACTGTGTTAAGTCTTAAGCATTTCCCTGCCTGGGCATTTTTAAATTCTCACACAACCAGGTAATATTCTTATCCCATTTTAAAGATTTGGTGATCAGAGCTCAGAAAGATAAAATTCCTTGTCAAAGGCACAGCAGTGAAATGGAAAGGTGGCAGCCAAGCCCCAAATCTTGCCAGACTCCAGAAACAGAGCACTGCATATCAGTCGCTGCGGTGTTCAAAGAATGTGACTCAGCAGGAAAAAAACTAGGAAAATGGGGAAGGTGGAAAGCTCTGGAATGTGGTTCTTGATTGTTTTTCTTTGCAGGGAAAAAAAAAAAGCAAAGAAAAAGAGAAAACAGACTTGTGGACCCTGAGTTTCACTATTTGCCCCACTCCAGCCCCCAGTGGTGGATCACTTATGACCTGAACCTGATCTTTACCCACACCAAGAGAGTTGTTTTGATTCGGATTGGGCAAGAAGAATGAGATGCCCTCTCTTTCCACAGTGCAAATGCAAAATGATTGTTTGCATCAAAATTCTCATTCTTGGTACAGCAGCCTTTGTCTCATGGCATTTTATCCTCCTTGTTTTTGTTTCCTTTAAGGCTACAAAAGGATAAAAAAAATTTGCTGAGCCGTTGCCAGGTTTTAGCATCCACCTGCTCAATCGCCCCCCACTCCCCAGGTAACCTGTCTGTCTGTCTCTCTAGCAGGTGTAGCTTGCAGCTGTAGCAGATTTTACCCAGCATGGACCAGATGGAGGGGATACAGCCAGCACAGTGGGAGAGATTTTTTTAAAAGTACATGATCAGACCTTCATCAAGGCCTGGAAGGAAAATGTGGCAGTGAGATGAAGTATGCCAAGTTGGCAGGAGTCTGTACATATTGCGCTGTGTGAGCAATAGTGGGATTCCTTTGGCATCCTCTGCTGCAGGCAGATCCTTCTGCATCTAAGTTGTTTCAAAGTAGCTACAGCAGATATCTGTTTGGAGAAGATTTGGTGTTCTGAGGCAATTGCACAGTACCTTTGGCATCTATAGCAAAAAAGCCTGGCTCCAAAGTCTGCTTTGTATGTTTCAGGGTGAGAAAAACCTTGTCTCTGAGCTTTACCTTCATTACCTTTAAAATGGGGTGTAGCAAGTCATGATGGTGCATGCCTATAATCTTAGGGAGACTGAAGTAGGAGGATCCCCTGTGTAAACACTGCCTGGACAGTTTGGTAACCTAGCAAGACTGTTTCTAAACAAACAAACAAACAAACAAATAAATAAATAAACAAAGGTTATGGATGTAGCTCAGTGGGAAGGCCCTGGGTTCAAACCCAGTACTGCAGAAAAGGAGTAGGGGTGGAGGGTATAGCAGAGTGGCTAGAGCTCACCAAGATCCAAGTGCCTCTCTGCTTTGCCCTGCTTGCTTAAGTCGGGTCATGTGACTAACCCTAAAAGGGAAGGGATGTGTATCTGTCCCAAGTCTGAGGCCATTAAGAGAAGGCATGCCAGACAGGCTAGGAGACACTGCATGGCCAAAGGCAGTGCTACAAGATGAAAGAGGGCTGCTGGTCAGTGAAGGACAGTCTCTGGAGTTGCCTGTTGTGGTGGCCAATGCAGGAGAGCAACTAGGATGACAGAAGGTAGAGGGTGCACCTGGCCTGCAATGGGTGCTCCGTTAAAAAGTGCCACTGTTTCTGTGAGCCTCCGCAGCTACCGGAGCATCAGCAGACACCATTACAGGGTTCTCTCTTACCCTGCGTCTCATTCATGCCAACTCTCCAAGAAGCTAGACTTCAGAACCTTGAGACGCAGAAGAAAGGGAAAAGTTACAGTTGTTCCTGACTGTTTTTCTTCAGTCTTTTGCCTCATGGAAAACTTCCATCTGAGTTAGCATTTCTGGCAAAAATGGCTTTTTCAGTATTTGGTCTTGAAGGTGATCCCTACCTCTCATGCCTCCTTCAGCAGTTGGGAGAGCAAGAGTGGTATGTCAGGCAGACCTGGCTTTGAAACTTGGGGCTCCTATACACCCTCTCTTTTTTTTTTTTTTTTGGCACCACGGATTGAACTCAAGACCTTGCACTTGCCAGGCAGGCGCTTAGGCCACTGAGCTAGATCCCCAGCTATACACCCTCTTGAGAAACTCTTAGGAAAATTATTGCACTTCTCTAAGGTTATCTATTAGCTGTGAAGAGTGGAGGGCTAGGGATGTGGCTTAATGGTAAGGTGCTTGTCTGGCATGCACAGTGCCCTGGATGCCACCCTCAAAAAAGTAAATGTATAGAATGACAATTTCATACCTGCTGTATTAGATAATCCAGAGAAACAGAACAGAATAAACAGGATATGTCATTTACTTCATTGGTTACTATGTGCCCTATAAACATGTGTTATATATAGCATACTATATTATGTAATGTATTTTATTAGTTATGATTAGTTGTAAGATTATATTCTCTATATTATATAGCTATATTATATTGTATATACTATTGATTCTGATCTCTGGACAACTGTTTTGGATATACTATCCTGAATGTAAATGGGAGAGAGAGAAATTTGAAGAAGTTACAAAATTAAGGGCTGGGGATCTAGCTCAGTGGTCTAAGCACCTGCCCGGCAAGCACAAGGTCGTGAGTTCAATCCGCAGTGCCGCAAAAAAAAAAGAAAAAAAAAAGAAGTTACAAAATTATAAGTCCAAATTCTTTAGGCAAGATGGCAGCCTAAGGATTCAAGTGAGGTGTGATGTAACAGTCTTGAGTACACAGGCTGAGAACTCAAGCAATGTCTATGTGGAAGCATAAATCCTTCTTTTTGGGGGAAAACTTGGTCTTTGCTCTTAAGGACTTCAATAGATTGGATGAGGTCCACCAATACCATGGAGGGCTCCCTACCTAAAGTCAGTGATTGTCAATATTAATCGCCCTTACAAAATTCCTTCTCAGCAACATCTGGACTGGCATTTTACTAAACAACAGGGCACCAAAGCCTCTCTAAGCAAGCCCATAACATTAACCATCACATCTGCCTGGAGGGGTTGTCATGATTTTCAGTACAACCTACAATGTGGAATTGCTAGGGACAGTACCCTGCAGAAGATAGGTGAGCAACAGCTCTGCTTCCTACCTCTGTTTTCTCCTTTCCACTCTGCTTGTTTCTTGTCTTTTCTTCTCCCTTCTCCTGTTTTTGGAACTTTCCTTTTTGTCCAAAAGCCAAGTTTTCTCTGCTCTCCAGAGTTCCTATCAACCACAGTTCCTGTCAACCCAGGGCAAGAATTCGTGTAAATTACTAAAATTCTCTCTTCTAAATATTTTAATGCATGTATTTATTTATTTATTTATTTATCTTGATGCTTGAATATTTGATGCTTGAAATTACATCTTTAATCCTTCTGTCTGCTGACAATTTCTCCTTGAGAGAAGGATAATTTCTTCTCCATCAGAAACAAACCTGGTTCCTAGAAAACACCCGATAATTATCAGTAATTGCAGTTATTGAGTAAATTTGTATACAGATGGATGAGCTAGAACAAGTATAAACTACTTTCTAATGCAACAAAATATCTCTAGTAAAAGACTTTGGAAAATTTGCATAAGTCAAAAGAATGGTGCTCTATTCAGCAAGTATTAAATCTCTACCACTATTTGTTACAAATTTGATAAAGTAGTTATTATGGCTTGTTTGTTTGTAGACCTTTCCAAACTCATATAATGAATTCCTAATCCCTGGTATGATGGTATTATGAGGTAGAGACTTAGGACAATGATCAAGTCATGAGTGTGGACCTCCCATGAATGGCCCACTGGGGAAACACAAGGTCTCTCCACATGTGAGGACACAGCTAGGAGGTAGCCATCTGAAAACCAGGAAGAGAGCCCTTATCAGACACTGAATCAGCCAGCACCTTGATCTTGGGGCTCTCAGGCTTCAGAACTATGTATAATTTATTATTAAGCTGCCCAGTCTCTGGTGTTTTGTTATAGCAGCCAGGACAAACAAGACCTCTACATTTCTCAGCACCTCCTGTCAGCATGGGCTACATTGTGTTTAATCTTCCCATTGTATACAATGCCTTGTGTCCTGCTAAACAGCAAATTCTTGGAAGGCAGGCATTGAATCTTAAAGTGTTTAGCTCCTGACTTAGTTTGTGCAGGAAGTAGGAGTCCCAAAATAAATGCTGTCTGGCTGAATATTAAAAGTTGAACTACTCTGTATGCATTTTTTTCATACTTTAATTTACTTTCCCAATCCTGTTGGTATCTTGATGAGACACAATGCACACAGATTTTGGAAACCAGAAGTCATGCTTTCTGAGCAAATCTATGTATGACACATCATTTCTTCATAGATAGAAAATGTTTATTATTCAGAGCACCCCAGCCACTTTTTAGAGATGTGAAGGAACTAACTCTTTCTTTTAAAAATTAGCAAATAAAGGGGAAGAGGTCAGCATCTATTCTTCTTGTCCTATGGAAAATGAATTCCTGAGTAGTCAAATGTTTCTCAGTACAAATATATCCCTACAAATAAATGAAGAATACATGATTGAATGGAATAGCTTTATTTTTTAACCCAAATGAATTAAAAGATCAAACCATTGAGTAGAAATGGCTGCTTACAACACAAAAAAGATATTGCTTACTTCATGATGAAGAATAAGCCAGTACTCCTGAAGTATTTGTACCCCCAAAACTAAAAACTAAAAATACTTAAGCTTCTATAATCAACTACCCTTTGAGAGGAAATGTGGAAGACTTGGATAAACATTAAATTTTACCACAGAATGTAATCAGCAAAACTGCAATTGAGGAAACTACAGGATGAGTTATTCTGTTTCCACAAGAAATACACTTCAAAGGTAGGGAGAAATGGAAGCAGGAGGAAGAACCTATACATTAAAAAGGCCCCAAAAACATATTAAACAAACTGAAGTGGACAAAATAGTATTTAGGATGTATTCTGGAGTAAAACTACAAAGCAAGACACAAAAATCATGGCCATGAAAGTCCTACGAGTGGTAATTTTGAGGGTGGAGTACAGGGTGGGAGTATCTGGAGGGTTGCTGGTACAGCTACCAAGTCTTGTGTCTTTTCATGTTTGACCCTTAAAAGGGGTACTTGCCCTATACTGTAATAATGTATCAAATTACACATTTATTCTACCACATTCATTTCTGTATTTCTGCCATTTTAACAACACAAATTTGAAAATAACTATCCTGCATATTCCACAGAGTAAAAGATGTCTATGCCAGTGTGAGATTGCAGATATGTAGGATCCTCTACTGTCTTCAGTGTCGTATCCTCAGGGCATTTTCTGGAACTTGACACAGGGTCTGCCTACGTATATGTTTACTGAATGAAGGAACAAAGAGAGTTGATGCACACATAAAGTCATATTCTTATTGTTATTATAAACTTTAGCAAGTAACACATTTCCAAAGAGTGGACGCTGCATTTGGGGGGACTCGGTGTTTTCTACAGCTGGTTTCTTATAGCCACATGCTTGCTGCTAGGGTTACAGTGACACATGGAACCCTCAGAGAGCCAGGTTGGTCACTGACTGGGATGACACCCTATGCTGAACCTCTCCTGGTTGCACACACATCAGCAGTCAGGCGCTAAACCTCTGTCACAGGTGGGTCTGTAAGTTTCCAGTGGAGTTAAGAGCTCTGTGTAAGATGTTCCTATCATCCTCATCACTCAGAAAATTAAAAGGTGTGGTGGATTGATAACTAGTGGTCAACTTGTAATACCAGCTGAACTGAATCAGCATGGTGCTGAGAGTGGATGGCTCACCTGAGGATTGTTACCAACATAAAAAAGAGACCTGGAGAGGAGAAGGGAGTGTTGTTGGTTCTCTGTGGTGTTGTTGGTTGTTCTGTTGCTGTTGGTTCTCCTGGAGGAGCTTGTTGAGCTTCTTTCCTGATATGAACTTGGCTGTTTGCAGCATCAGAGGAGCTTGGGACCTTTGTTGTCACTGAGAATAGCTGTGGTTCAATTTGGGGGAGCTCTGGTCTTTGAGTATCACTTCCTGGCTCAAAGGGGAAGATGTGTGCTACTCATTCTCTGGGAGACACTTTTCATGCTGGCTTCCTGTTATGAACTCCTCTGTTCTCATTGTTGGAGGAACTTGGGACCTCGTCGTCACTGAGGATGCTGTGGTACTTTTTGGGGGAGCCCTGGTCCTTACTTTGAGCATCGCTTCCTGGCTCCAGTGCAGAACCCTCAACCTACTAGCACAGATCCTTCATCCTACTGGCATAGACTTTCTAGCTTCCACCGGGGACCTTTGGATGTTTCCAGCACAATTCCATGAAACAGTCTTGCATGGGATATTGTCATGGGCTCTAGGCCTCCAGCTGGACTCATAGGAGGCATTGTCATGGGCTCTAGGTCTTCAACTGGACTCATGCAGGACATAGCCATGGGATCCAGGCCCTCAGTTGGATTCTTTGGGTCTTAGTGTGTAGACAGATTTCCTATACTCTTTCTTTTAGATCTGACTTTTTGGGTGACCATTATAAATAATACTTTAAATTATGTGTCCTGTATTGTCTTGTTCTCCTTGCAAACCCAGACTACAACAAAATGGTTTTAGAAGTTTTGTGACAGTGAGCCAGGACAGAAACCAAATATACATATTGGGGTTCTTCCTAATGTCACAAATCCACAAATCATAAATATCATAATTGTTTTACCCACTTTCACATCAACTTTAAATAAGAGTTAGAAGCAATCAGTTGGACAGTATTTATCCTCTGTAATCAACTCAGTCTTTTGAATACTGAACCAATGCTGTCATTGGAGTAGACAGTGGCCAGTGCTGATCTGGCTGCAAATTGGTGCATACCTCTTTCCATGCCCCAAGTCTAAAAGGATGTCAGCAAAAGAGAGAAAAGCAAGAAGGGAACTCAGATGCCCATGTCAATAAATCACACAACTTTGTCCTAGACTGGCTTTAGTTGGTGCTGTGAGGTCAAGGCCATTGACTGGTGTAGTGATCAACTTTCCTATTGCTAGACACAATACCTAAGACCCACAAATCAAAGGAAGAGAGGTTTAATTTAGCTCAATATTTTAGGGGGTTCAGTCCCTAGTTGAATGGTTCCAAGGCAGAAACATCACAGCATGGAAGAGCAAAGCTGCTTAGTTCATGGCAGCTAGGGAGCAGAGGAGGGAAACAGTGCCAGAGAGGAATGGGAAAGGGACTATGTACAGTACTCAAAGACCCACGTGGACACACTCAGAAGTGTGCTTTACTAATCTGTGTGTTTCTTAGTCCAAAGAAGTTGACTGATGGTCAGGACTAGTGGTCACACTACCTTCACTGTGAAAAGTCCTTCCACCAGCAGGTGGAGAGTCAGGCTGTACATCAAACTCCTAACTCAGCCAATTCCCAGTCAGATCAATGGACTATGACATTCATTCTTTGAAGGTTCAGGCAATGTTAGTAAGCAACAGAAACTCTTTTAAGCAGTCTAGATATTAGAAATATTTTGTGTGGAAGCCTTACAGCCAAATTTTACCGATGGTTCTTTTCCATTAAAATTTGACAGGGTGACTTGAAATAGTTGCACAAATCAATACAATATCAGACTACAGCTACTTCAAGAAGGCAGAAGAACTGGTCTGTAAAGATGGAATGAGCTATAAGTGAGATAAGACCTTCGCACAGCCCTGGGGCACAAACTTTGCAAGTGCTTAGTGCTTTTCACTCGATTTCACCAGTCAGCAGCAACACCTCCAGAACTACTACAGCCGTCTGTCCATATAACATATGTTAGAAATTCTAGATCGTTAGGAGTGATGGAAGAGTAAAGGCTGTAAAGATCTAGAGGAGCCTTGGGCATAGATTATTTTAAAACTCAATCAATAACTGACTTGGGAATGTTTCAGGAAAGGATAGTCTTTCCAGTAAGTGGTATAGGGAAAACTGGAAAATAATGAAAAGCAAAATAATAAAATCATATCTTTATTTTATACCACATATAATAATTGGTTCAGAATAGATTACAGAACTAAATGTAAGACTAGAAACTATAAGAATAAAATGTAGAGGAAAAATTCTTGATATTGACCTTGGCAGTGATTCTTTTTCCAATAGCACATGAAACCTTCAGGTAACAAGAGCAAAAGTAAACAAGTGGGATTATATTAAATGAAAAACTGTGTGGATAGCAAAGGAAACAATTAACAAAAAGGTAAAGTATAGATGGGGAGAAAATATTTGCAACACATGTAACTAATAAATGCACAAGAAAGTCGTACACCCTAAAGGAAAAACACAAATAATCCGGTTTAAAAAAAATAGGCAAAGAACCTGAATAAACATTTTCCCGAAGAGGACACTAAAATGGCAATAGCTACATGAAAAGGTAATATAATTTGCTGATGAATCCAGTTATTTATTAATGTAATTTCTTTCAACCCAGAACGTGCTAAAAGGAAAGGATTTATAAAGTGATATTTTGATATTGCCATTTCAAGCAAAAATAATTTTCTCCATACAAGAGTTTCTAGTCAGAGAATGTGACACAGAGCAAGTTTGAAAGGCAGACCACCTTTGTTTGGTGTGCATACACCAGGTTCTAAAAGGAAGCCTCTTCTACAACCCTCCAGTCTGTTGTACACTTCCACCATTAGCATGTGCTTTAAGGCACTCTACTATCTTGACTTTAGCAATTTTTTTCTGTGCTATATATTGATTTTAATTGTAATTTTAGTGAAAGATAACCATGAGCCCCAAGAAAGTTAAGAGCTTGGCGAATAAAATGGTTCCAAAGAAGAATATACCTTCCAGAAAATTATTCTCTTGTCTGTTTTTTCATTAACAAGAGCCTACAGTACTCATCTGCTTCTTATTGCTGTAATGTAATTAACACATTTAGCTCATAGTTCTAGAGGTTCCAATGCCAGCATCTGCTTGGCTCAGTAAGGGCCTCATGGTGAGTGGCATCACAATGGTGTGAGTGTGTATGAGAGAAAATCACAGGGTCAGACAGGAAGCCAGAGAAAAGACCAGAGACTAACTGGGATCCCATGCAAACTACATGAACCCCTTCCAAAAGCAGTGTCTCAGTGACCTAAAGATATTCCAGGTGTCCTCACTTCTTAATATTGCTACCCTGAGAATCAAGCTCCCAATGTATGAAAACTTGAGGGACAAAACACAGCCAAATCATTGAGCCTACTGTCAACATCTAATATCAAATCGCTTCTTTGGGGATAATGATGAACTTTTACAACTTCATATTGCATTTGTGAATTGCATTTACTTACTTTTACATTGGTATAGTAGATATGAATTTGTTTCTTGTTCAATTAAAATGCAGTTGTATGCTGGTAGACCCAGGAATCTGCACTGTTACAAGCATTTCACAAAATACTCTAATAAAAATTAATGTTTGAGAATCACTACCTGAGTGAATGACAAAGGAATATTCACTGCTGCTATTCTGTTCTCTGTTGCCATTTCCCAGTCCTTTCTCACTCCTCTGCCAGGATTTGAAAATGAAAGAAAAATTAGTATTATTTTTATGAGCACATTGTCATTATGGCAGGACACTGAGATTTTAAAAAATCTTACAGTGAGATTAAAATAGTTTTTCTTCAGACATCCAGTTCCTCGCTCCTTTCCAATGAAGGAGTTGATTTTAAGTAGGCTTTGAGTCAGACAATTTCCAGATATTCAGACTGAAGGCATTCATCAGAGGCATTCCTAAATTATTGTCAAATTTGTCAAACCTAGATTGGAAAGTAGAAAACAAATGAATAATTCATACATGTACACAGGAAATTAATCACTGTATGTGCACACACACACACAACTATCTCAACCATCGCAACTAGGAAAACTGGAGCCTCAATTTAAAGTGACTTTCTGTTTTCACTATGTTACTTCTCAGTATTCTCTCTTTCCTCTGAAATACCAAGGAGGTTTCAATTTCAAAGCCCAGATTGGTACTTAGTCAATGGCTATTTCTTACTGTTTTCTTTTCCCACTCCCTGTAGAACAGTTTAGAGGATAATGTGTATATTTTCTCTGTATTTTCACTCCCTAATGCTTATTCATTCACTCACCAAGTATATGAGCATGTCTTCCTAACAGTTTATAAATGTGTAAATTGTGTACCTTTTTATGCTTCATTTTGTTGTTTAGATTCTCTTAATTTGTTTAAGCTTGCAATACATAGTAAGTGTATTACAGTCATCATGGGGAATAGGAACATATATACAACATATCATAATCATTTTTACTTCTCTTTCCCCCTGCCCCTTCTCACCGACCTGTCTTCTGATTCTATCACTTCATCAGCCACCTAGAATACTTGTAATGACCTTCATTTTCCAGGGACATTCAATCCAACAGTGAACAAGATTAACAGCCCCCATCACTGAAGATTTCAGATTAAATGAGAAAGGCGGTTGAAAAGGAATTGCATTATGGTGTGAAAAAAGAATATGACTCTAAAAGAATGGCGTGTTAAGAAAGAGGCACCTAATCTGATCTAATCTCACACTCAGTAGGCTGGGTAGTGGCACTAATGTTCGTTGAACCAAATTCAGAGCTTGACCAGAGGCTTATGAGACTCTTGATTTCAATAATGATGTGTTTGGCTTATCAGCTTCTGGATATGTTTATGTAAGAGAGAGGAGAGAGAGAGATGCAAAATCTCTACTATACATGTACTAGGCCACAAAGTAAGTACTTTGCGAAATGGTGCGGCAAATAACTTCAATGTGATATCAGTAGAGTGCCTATTCCTTTCAAAATGTTGAGGTGAATACAAAAATGAGGCCAACAGTCGTGCTTTCACAGATCTTAAATTCAAGAGTATGTACATATATAAGGCCACGCTGTGCTTTTTATCTAGTTGTCTCTCCCAAAGTCTCATGCACTAATAGGCAGGACTTTTTGAAAGGTAATTGAATGAATCATGGGGTACTATAGCTAAATGTGATATTTCCAGGTGAAATCTGGTCACCTAACTTAGATGGGTGTATTTCTCTGACACCAACCCTCTTCCATCCTTCCATCTCTGCTCCCTGACTACCATGATCTTGGCAGCTTTACTCTGCCTAGGCCCTTCCACCATGTCTTCCTGCCTTGGAGCAAGCCAACTGTAGAATAAAACCTCTGAAAACATGAGCCAAAACAAACCCCTCTTTAAATTGCCAGTGTTCAGTATTCTATTCCAGTGACTAGCAAGTGACTAAGACAGGCCTGGTGAGTAGGAAATGGAAAAAGATGGACAGGAATCAAGAGATGAATTAGTTCAACCATAAGGGAAACTTCCCTCCTGGTATTTCCTGGCCTCTGTACTACCTTTATACTTGGTCTTAGAAATTAAGATGCAACTTCACCTTGCCCTCTGCTTGTATATTGCTCTCTGAAACCTTGAGACCAACTAGTCACATGCTTTGGTTCTGCACCCATGGGAGAGACTCCATAAATGTCTGCTCAGCTGAATTTGGTGCCTCATTCAGTATAGAATAACAGTTCTCAGTAGAGATTCAGTAGATTAAGTAATGGCTCTTAAGTAATCAGGAGGTACAAGGTTTAGCAATTATCTTGTCAAGATTCTCATAGCTAATGTGCAAAGAGTTACCTATATAGTTTGGCAAGAGTGAAGGTCCCTCAGAGACTTTGATTCAGCAAGCCTGGAATAGGGATCCAGAAATCCGTTCTATAGACAAGCTCACTAGCTGATTCTAGAGCACATAGTCACACCCACACTTTGAGGAACTCTACTTTCATCAGACCTTTGCTGCAGAATATAACTTGTCTTTTCAACCAATTGCCAGGTTAATCTAAAGACTCAGAGAGAAGGGATTTCTACAATGCCACTGTGTGACAAGCCATAGTACTTTCATTGCTGAATATTGGGTTTTTCAATAGCTTGAGTGACAATCTTTTGATAATACATATTTGTTAGTTCAATCCTGACTAGTGGTAAACTCAGCATATAAAGTTGATCATGCTTGAATACTTCATATTTAACATCATATAAGGCACTTCTGTAGCTTCTACATAGATCTGGAAAGAAACCTGTAATGACAGGGAGGAAAGTGGGTATCTTAGAAGACTTTGTAAACAAACGTCATTAACTTATAAGTGTCCAAGAATAGTAATTTTTTAGAGCTCTCCACACCCAATTTTCTAACTATCAAATGAAATAAAGGTATCTGTATCAGTGGCTTCCTTCAGGAACCTGAGTGGACTAGAAATTGTGAGATAAGTCCCTCTAAGTGTTAGCAAATCAATATTATTTACAACATTGTAAACAAAATAAATCTTCATTCAACTCCACTTTGATTTCAGAATTAACAGAAAGATTTCATAAACAGGGAAATAGTGGTAAGAGCAAAGGCCAGTAATGTAATCTGAATCACAAACTCCCATTTCTAAGCCATGGATGGTAGCCTCTGCATTCAGAGTTAAGTGAAGGTCATTAATGCTGTCAGTCTTGCAAGGATATATCACTATGCAAACCATTTGAAATTCTCTGAGCATCGCACCTAGACCTCAGTAACCCTTTATAATCTGGTGAACATGGCCCTCAGGACACAGAGGGACCATTAGATGAGCCAAACAGGGCATAACAATTAGTTTGCAACAGAGATCATCTCATGGGCAGTTTGCCAGCCATTTGGGAAACTATAAAATTCTCTTAATATGAGGCATTTGTAAAGTGCAATGCTATGAATCTATAAAGGCACCTTGAAAACCTCTAAAAAGCACACTTCTTATTAGTCCCTAAACCTTACTGCCTTAAAAATTAACTGTATTTATTTTGAGAAGAATTTAGGAGGCAAAATAATAATAGTGTTAGATTTTAACTTTAACAGAAAGTGTTGTCCAGGCAGAACAATCAAGGCCTTTCCTTTATGTGATCCTTGTCATCTATTGCTCAGAAGAAGTCATTCAGATGTCAGATTATGGTGTTTTTATTCAGATGACAAGCACAACACAACACAAGAGCAGGTTGTAGCTTGGAAATAGTTGACAAGACTAAGCAACCATGGCTTCACAACATGGCATTGTATCTTATACAAAATTTAGTTGAAAATGAGTCACAGACTGAAATGTCACCCAAAAAGGTATGCAACATTTTATCTATGAAATACACTGCTAAAACAAAGAAAAAATAATGTACAATCTGGGTGAAAATGTTTCAAATCATATATCCAATAAGGTCTTCTATGCAGAACATACAGGAAAAGTTAAAATTCAACAATAAATAAGCAAATTATCTTCTTAGAAAATGTGAAAAAATCCTGAACATATATCCAATGTACAGGCAGCAAATAAGCTGATGAAAAGATGTTCAACATCATTTGCTATTAGGTAATGTGACTTAAAGCAGTAAGACACCACTGCACATCTATTAGAATGAGTAAAAACCCCACTGTAATGGTAACAAATGCCAGAAAGGATTCAAGGCAAAGGGAACTCTCATTTATAGCTGATAGGAATGAAAATGGTACCAACACTTCAGAAGATAGTTTGTGTGCAAAATTGAAGATAGACTTATATAACCTGCAATATCAATTTTTGATACGTACCAAATTGAGTTGAAACTGTGTGCCTTAGTTACTTCACTAGTTGCTGAGATAAAATAACCAAAACTCAAAGTTAAATGGGGAAACATTTATTCAGCTCACAGTTTGTAGAGGTTTTGATCCATAATCGGTTGGCTCCACAGCAGGGTGGCATGTGGCAGAGGGGCAACAGTTCATGGCAGCAGTAGACTGCAAAAGCAACAAGAGAGAGGTAGAAGACACAAGCCTCTTTATGTCCCTTATATTGTATCCAGTCTGCTAGGCTTAGGACTGTGCCAATCCAATCAGTGGACTGATCCAGCAATCACCCACCCTTAATCCCAGCACCTTTAATCCCAGAATTGCACTACAAATCAATCTCACACTCTAGATTCAGTCACCTCCAAAAAAGACCTATGACCACACAAAGCTTTGAGGGAACATCTAGACATAAACCATAACACCATATGTCCTCAAAAATCTTGCATGTGATTCTTTGTAGAAGTGTTCTTCAAAATGTCAAAAACTGGGAGCAGTCAAGATGGTTCTCAATAGGAGAATGTATAAACAACCTGTGGTCCATCCACACAATACAATGTTATTCAGCAATGAACAGGAATAAACTGCTAGAATGGCACATTTACACTTTTGTGGGTTCCCACAGGTAGGAACCCGCTTCCCACTATCTGCCATCCATTTTCTTATAAGAAAGATGTGTCTCAGTGACTATATATATTCACTCTGTGAGAGAAAATATTCTGGTAAAGAAAGGAAGTAAAAGAAAACAGTAGTGGTAGGAAAACCTTTAGTCCTATACAGAGTAAAAAACAGTGTGAAAATCAAGATTATATTTTTATCTCTTCTCTTATCTTACTTTTTAAAAACAAAGGTTTCTTCTTAATTAAAAAAAAGTTACAAAATGAAAAAAATAGTAAGTTATTAATTCATGTTACCGTATGAATGAATCTTATCTATCAGTAAGGATCTGCTTGTGAAAGAACACAAACCCAAAAGGCTATGTAATGTGCAATTGCATTATTATAATATTCTGGAAAAGGTAAGGTTATAAGGACAGAAAACAGATCCGTAGTTTCTAGGAGTTTGGAAAAAGAGAAGTGTTTGACCAGAGTAGAACCTCTTTTCAGAGTACTAAGATTAATCTGAGTGGTACTATAGTAGTGGATACCTTGGGTTATGTATTTATCAAAACTTGTAGAGCCATATAATACTGAGGAAAGCTTAATATATGCAAACTTAAAAACCAGCCAGGAGGATGAAAAATTCCAGGATAGAATCCAGACAGAAAGAATCTGATTATATTATAAATATATGATAAATCCTGAGAAATACAAGTGTTGGCCTAAATAATCGTAAAAAATAGTTTCAGCTGAACTCTAAAGCCACAGAGAAAAAGAATGGTACACTGCACTCTAGTCCATAGGGATTTTCTCATGGCAGAAGTGGGTGGTTGGTTTAATGATTCCTAACACCCACACATGTATGCTGGGACTGAAGAAATTCGTAAATGTGTGGGCAGTAGTAGGATTCAGCCTTTAATTGCAGTGGGGGGGAGCTCTCAAGTAAGCAAGGTGAGGATAACCTGGAGTGAGCCATGGAGTACAGGACTAGAGTGAGAGACATCAGTGTGAATTCATACAAAACTAACGTAGGTGTTGGCAGATACATAAATAATTTTTAGCATATACATAGACATGAGTAAGTATAAACATACATATTTCCTTATAATATCTGCTGCCAAGGCCTAGAAACAATGCTGTGAACACACCCAACTCTCAGATCCCCTAAAGTTCTATAATAAAAGACATGAGGGATTCTTAGAAAAATGGTTAGCTGAGGCAGGGAAGACACAAAGACGTGCTTGACTTACCTGGTATAGACAGAAAACAAGACAGTGCTTAAAAAAGAAAAAAAGACAAAAGTAGGTAACAGGGACATGAGAGCCAATCTGACAGAGCTCCCAGGGGCAAAAGTGGGACCAATTTCCTCAAGAAAATTAAAGACACTGTATTGGATTATAACATGAAGGATAAAATAGAAATCCACAAACATACAGATATAAATAAACGTTTACATTTGGATTTTTCGACCTTTTCCTGTAACTGCTCTTTTTCTACCCCAGGATCCTACCAGCTTGCCATATTGCATTCAGTCCTCACATGTCCTTAAATTCCCCAGGGTTGTGACACTTGGGTTGTGATGACCTTGACAGTTTTGAGGAGTACGGCTCAGGTAATTTGTTGACTGTCTCTCAAGCTGGATTTTCTGTTTATTTTTCTCCTGGTTAGACTGTGGTTTAGAAGACCACATAGATAAAGTGCCCCTCCCCTGCACTGTACCCAAAGCACCTGCATTCCAAAAACTTATCTTTCTTGGTGTTGATTTTGTTCATCTGAGTTGGTACTGGCCAGATGTTGGCACAGTAAAGCTACCTTTTCTCTCCCATTTCCTCACTCTATGCTTGGGAAACAAGTTTCTGAATACAGCTCACACTAGAGGGATAGCAAGTAAAACTCCACTCATAAGTGAGAACTGTATCTGCATTGATACCCCAGAGAAACATTTCATTAGCAATCCTGCAAAATACAAGTAAGGGTTCCCTGGTCAACTTGAAAGTTTGGGAGCCTGTAAGTGAAATGAAGCTAGTCATTTTTCTCCCCAACATGATTTCACTGAGCCTTTATTACACAAAACACGTGGTGGTCTCCCAACTTGGGATATATAATGCAGAATTTTATTTATTTTTAACCATTGCACCTCCCCTCCTTTGTTCTTTTGGTTCCATTGTAATCTAAAAATGCTTCCCAAACCTCATAATTAACTAGGAAGCTTATTCTAAAATACCAGTGCTCACTAGACTTAAATTAGCATCTCACGGGATAGTCTCGGCATTTACAAAGAAGCTTCCCTGAGAAATATGGCAGAATTTGAAGCTCAAAAAGTGAGACTGACAGCAGGCAGCACATGCTAAGCAAAGCCGCAGGATTATACTACTCCCCTTTGTCTCATTGGCTCACTGAATATCAATGAGACCTGGCAATGTGGATAGAGAA